>SNQN01002190.1:4053-17843 GCA_008642245.1 Bassia scoparia | reverse complement strand
AGTTGATTGATTGAACAATTGAACAAATTAATGGTTTCAATTAAGAGTTAATTGTAGAATGTTATTTTTATTAATTAATCAATTAATGTTTGAATTTTTGATTCATTAGTTTTTTTAAAAATTATAATAAATTAAAAAATAAAATAAAAGTTCCAATAATAAATTACTTTTCTAAAAAGTTAACTTAATGAGGGATGTTATGGTATTTTCATAGGGGACACCATTGCTCCCATTTGACTTATATAATAGAGATTTCATAAGCTACATATAAATCTATGAAAAACAAAACAAGGAAAAAAATGATAAGAATACTACACACAAGTACACAACGTTAGATAAATAGGTATTTAAAACTTTTTTTCAACTCAAATTTCAAAATTTGCTTTGCTAATAAAAATTGAAATAAAAAATTAATCAAGCATTCAACATAAGTAGAAAAATATATAAGGTCCATATTATCATAGAAAATATCATATTTTCAATCGTATGTGTTATCGTATTTTTAAAAATATATCGTGCAATAGCACTGGTACAATCAATTTTTTCCAATTATTTTTATGCGAATGAGTCATAAGAGCCAGTGTTGTATTTTTTTGTGCTAAGAGAGCCCAAATGCAGGGATGAGAATCGATCACAAGATCTCTTAGAATCGGAAGGAAAGCTTTAACGATTTTTATGCGAATGAATCATAAGAGCGAGTGGGGTATATTTAAATTCAACTTTTGACAACAAGGATCAAATGTAGATTTTAAACTATGACTCCAAACCCCTTACTCTTAAATTAATATATTGTACATCTAGATTCTTATGATAGCAGACATGTAGTTGGTCTTTTAATTAGTGTACCCAGAATTGTTAATGATATTACCAAATTCACGCATAATACAACTCTCTGATTGTACCATAAAAAAACACCAGAAATTTAGCAACAACAAACGAATCGATGTACTGATGAGTCTGAACATAGCAGCAAGATCACGATGTTTACACATGAGCAAATTCTACTTGCTAGTTGCTACATACTATAATATGATGCTGAAGATAAGATACAAGTTCACAAGAGTAAATATGATGCTAGTTGCTATGTACAAAGAAATGAATGAGCACTGTACTTTGATTAATCAAATTCACGACCAATGTATAATGCGGTTCATCACATTTCGAAAAAAATGAACAAATGACAAACACACTGGGGGGAAAGAAGAAAAAAATGCTGCCTAAACAAACACTTCTGTAGTAAGGTATAACACTAACTGCCATATTTCACATTCATTTAAGACCGACGAGGGGCTAAGGAGAAGGCAAAAAAGAGGGGAAGAAGGAAAAAAGAATGTAACAAATTTACATATGAGCTTATTCACTAGAATAAGGCCACTCCCAACTATAGTTTTTGCTGTCGTAGGAAACCTCTGTTATGCTTTTAATATCTGTGTTATTACTCGAAAACCCTGCAGAAATAACTCAGGTTTTCTTTGCATTCTTCAGGTTGCGCACCCTCATGATAAGTTGCTGCCTTTCGCCTTCTACCTCAGCGAATTTCAGGCTTATCTCCGAGTACCTTTCCTGCATTTCGTTTAGTTCAAATTCCATGGATTTGTTCTGTTCCTTCAACAAAACCATCTCTTTTAACAGAACGTCAAACTTCTGCTGGATTGCAGGATCATTGTCAGAAGGCTTTGGTTGGCTATCAGATTCTATCTCACTGTTGCAAACAGATTTTACAAAATAGAATCATCAGATCATTTCCATGCATAACCCAGAAGGAATAACAGATATGTTAATAAAACTATAAGTACCTGTTCGGCTCTTCTACATTGCTGAACTTCTTATCTGTAACATTCGCCTCATCACACTCATCACTAGCTGAAGTGACCTCTTCAACACAGGATACTTGTGTCCCAACCGAAATCTTTTCCTGAGTCATAGAAGAAAATATATCAGAACTCAATTCAGACTAGATAAAAAGCTAAAAGCAATTCCAAGAAGAAACTCTAAAGCAGTTGGCTAGTCTTCCYACATCTGAAATGGGAGAACACACCCACAACAAAACAAGTGCAACATAAATCATGTTTTTACTTCATGTCAGGATGCAGAAGCAGCAAATTCACAAACCTGTTTTACTTCYTCATGGTCACCATCTGGGTTACTTTGATTGAGTTCTCTCAAGTTAATTTCTAGCTCCTCGATTTTGCCATGAAGATCCTTCTCCTTTGTCAGGAAAGCATTTGTAGAGGTCTCTAAGGCAGCTTCTTTAGACTTAATTTGACCCTGTCATTGCAAAAAGAAGTTTTGAATACAGCATACTGCATAACAATGATCCTTGTAGATAAATTATCTGATGTGCTTATAAGAGTAGAAAATTCCGAACTATCAGAAATCATGATATACATTTTAGCATACATTATCCATAAACACAGAAACGGAAGTTTACCTCCAGAAATTTTATTCTCTCCTTCAATGTGACAACTTCCTTGGTTGCAACCTCTTTTGGACTGCGTTGCACTGGTTCAGATTTTGAATTTTTTGAGGTAGCTTTTGGTTTATCTTGAGCTACAACTCGTCCATTATTCTCTTTGAACTTTTTCTCAATGCTCAAAATTGCTTCATCCTTCTTCTTCAGATCAGATTTAAGTTGGAATACCTGCTTCCTTAAACTTTCCTTCTCTGCCTCATCTTCATATACAGAATGCTTCAAGTTCTCACACTGATCTCTCAGTTCTTCCACTTCAGATTTCAGGTTTGTAATTGCCTGTTCCTTCTCATCCTTGAGTTTCCTCAACATATTCAATTCCTCGAGTGATTTTCCTGCAACCTCCTTRACTGGAATGCTGCATTCTGTATACGTATTTTCCCTTTGAACAAGCATATCTCTCTCTTCGGTCAGTGCTTTCATTTGCTCAACTAGTGACTTGTTTTCAGACATAAGTCTCTCTATCTCTGATCTGTGATCCAGTTGCTGACCTGAAACACTTCTTTGGAGTTCATCAGTTTGTTTTTTCTGGGTTTCCAACTGTGTGGACTTCTCTTTAATTTCCATCTCCATCTGCTCAATCTGAGTTGACTTTACATTGAATTGAGAGTTCATTTCCTGCARTTTTGTTTCATATTCTTCTTTAGCTGACTGAAGTTCTTCACGAGCATTCTGAAGCATATCCTGAAGGTGACGATTCTGCAGTCGTAACTCACTAGCTTCAGTCAACGCTTTGCTAGCAAGCTTCTCGTTGGCTTCAAATGATGACTGCATTTGTGAAGATAGTCTTTTGAACTCATCCTGAATTCTGGCAGCTGTATTAGCATTTTTCCACCTCATCAACTTCAAGGATTCTTCTGCTCTGATAGCTCGTTGCTCTTGCTCTACTTTGGCATGAGTTACAGCTTCCAAATCAGCTTCAAACCCTTCTGCCTGTTTCTCGAGCTCTTCTTCGAGGTACTGGATATGAGCTTCAAGCTCCTTCACAGAAGTCAAATTTTCAGAAGATTCTTCAGAATGTCTTTTGAGTTCATCCTCCAGTTTCTTGATGTGGGTTTCGAGCTCATTCACAGTAGCACTAGAATGTGCAACAGCTTCTTCGGCTTTCAATGCTCTCTGCTCCTGTTCTGTTTTTGCATGAGTAAGAGCTTGCATATCAGCTTCAAATCTTTGTGCTTGGTTTTCCAATTCATCCTCCAGATCATAATTATGAGTTTTGAGCTCCTTTATGGATGCCAAAGAGCTTGACAACTCTTCCAAATGCTTCTTGCGCTCATTCTTCAACTTCTCTATCACACTTTCAAGTTCATTTATGATAGCATCAGCCTCATTAAGACTGGCTTCTGCTTGGTCAGCTCTTTGCTGCTGTTCCATTTGGGAACTTGTAGCAGCTTTTATGCCAGCTTCAAACTCTGCTGCCTTTTTCTGTAGCTCTTTTGTAAGGTTTTGATTAGAAGCTTCAAGTTCCTTTATAGTTTCATAACAATGTGATAGTTCTTCTGATTTGTCATTGAGTTCATTTTCCAGGTTCAGGCTCTTGGCTTCAAGTTCTCTAACCACGGTGTATGGACTCGAGCCATCACATTGCATCTTCAGTTGTTCTTGGAGATGACTTTGCTCCAGTTTTGTAGAATATTCATGGTTCTCTTGCTTCAAGATCTCATAATCAAGGGCAAGCTGCTCCATCTGCATCTCTAACTCGTCTTTATCTCGTCTATACATTTCGATTTCGCTACATAGGTCCATGATCTTCTGTTCAAGCATATACGTCTCCTGTGCGTCACTATGCTGCCTTACAAGATCTTCAAGAGCCTTTTGTTCATCATCATCACTCTGGCTCTTTAAGATGCTGTCTTCAATTTCCACAGCACTTTCCCCAGATATAGACCTGTTTGGTGCATGGGATACTCCTTTATTATTCTTCTCCAACATCTCCTCCAAATCTTGCACAGCCAGAAGCAGCTCCTCGTTTGCATCCTGCGTCTTCTGCAGCTGCAACCGAAGATTAGAATTCATCTCCTTCTCATAATCGAGCTCTTCCCTGATCACATCAATAAGGGCCCACGGATCCCCCTCAAACTGGAATTTGCTTTTGACTCTTAGATCATCAGAGCGTTTCCGAGAGGCCTTGAGCTTCTCYCATTCATCCTTGAGTGCATTTCTTTCCTCTTTCAAGCTGGTGATTTCCCTCATCATATCCTGTCCCTTTTTGCTCTCCTTCACAATCTGCTTTCTCAGTGTATGCAACTCTAACTCAGACACCTCCGCTCTCCTAGACAAAGCAACAAGATCAGCTTTGAGCACGTCAACAGAATCTTCCAACCCCATCGAAGTTCTCAAACTGGGAAAGATATCTCTAGGGCTGTTCATAGAATATTCTGTGCTCGAGTCATTAACAGGGACAATTGCCAAATCCCACTGGGTTTTCTGCTGATCTTGATAGCCTGAGCTATTTGACGTCTGATCTTTACTGCAGGTATTGATATTTCTTWCTCCACCATCTCGCGGAGTATTTAATCCAGAGCTGCTATCAGAGCTCGACAATGTGATGTCCGATCCATTGGAGCCTCTACGTGTACCGTTCAACCCCAATGTATGTGATGCAGTCTTTCTTAAGGGTTGTTCCTGCAAACAAAACCATCACACCAAACAACAACAAAAATGAGAATCACTAGAATCTACCTCAACCTAGGACAATCATGACATCACAATGAATTYGTTGTATCAATTAAGTGCATTTCTTCATTAAAAATTACAAATGACTTTTTAACAATCAATCTCTCAAACCAACCACATTGTCAAAACTCAAAATTAATAAAGCTAATGAGAGACCTTACTTCAATCAAATTCGACTTGGCACCTTCCGCGACATCACCATTGCTAAAATGTCGTTTCAAGCTGTTATCATCCTGCTTGATACTTACACTTTCATTCTCTTCAAGATCTCTACAGACCAACATCACATCACATCAACATTATACTCATAAAAAACATTACTTAAAATAGGGAAACCAATGATAATTTTTTTTTTTAATTTAAAAGTACAGAAAAATGATTTCACACCTTTCAACTTTGGTGAGATTATTGTTTTCCTGCACCCTTTGAATTGTTACCTATCACATTCACATTCACTACTTCAGTCACATTGAACCATAAAAAGAAACAATTTTTCATTGTTGGGTTTTCTTAAAATTGAAAAGGGTATTCAACAAAACGAATGAGAAATGATAAAAAGAAGAGACTAACATGCAAATAAGAGTCAGAATTTGAGTTCTTAAACGGAAAAGAAACAGGGCAAGCCTTAGTTGCTGCTATGTAATCTGCTATATTTACAGAAAACTCTCCCACTAAACTCCCTTTTGGTGATCCCTGCATTTTCAACCCAAAAAAGCAAAAAAACAATCAAAATTTATCCAATCAAAATTAATCCAATCAAAATCCCAACAAAAATAAATTAGAAGAAGAAGGAAAACATACAGTAGAAATGAGAAAGTAGTAGATTCTGTCATGAATCTTATTAGTTTTAGGATCTTGAATAAATTTAACAGTTTCAAAAACAGGATTTTCCCAATAACAACAATTATCAGTAATCCTTGATTTCTCTAATCTTGCTGTTGGCTTCCCATTTTCAGCTGGCACACTGATTACCACCAACCATTTCCGCCATATTCATTTATCTGCTCAAAAATCACATTTCAATGAACATTAATCACCAAAATCACTCCTTTTTTATCAATTGAATAGTTTCAAAATGACATTGCCGACAAAATAAAATTAAAAAGAAAGAATGAGTTAACCTGAGTAGCATGGAATTGCAATTGAAGACAGCAGTGATCCTAATTTTGTCACTCCTCCACTTAAACATGGCTCAAACTCGCCGGAGCTCAACCCTGGGTTAAATTCACGGTAAACGGAGCTCCGGTAAGCATTGACGAAGAAGCGACTATAGTAGGAGCATTCCGAAAACGGGGCTCCGGCTGATATTGCCGGGTATTCGGGAATCAGATCTGGGAATTGAGAAGGAGTGAGGTGAGATGAAGATCGAGCATGCAGGTGAAACTGAAACTGAAAGTGCAACAGTGTTGGAATTGAAAGAAGAGAGATGACAGACTGAAATATAAATAAAAACAACTGCTGCATATAATATTCAGGCAGAAGTTTCTCTTTTCTTCTTTTGATTGATTTTTTTTTTTAATGGAGGATCTTTTGGGTAATATTGGTCATCTTTTTAGGGGAGTTAAAAAATGATTAATTAGATTAATTAGGTGGGAGAAAGACATAAAGTATTGGGAGAGTTTTATATATATATATATATCACCCGGTTTATTTTTTTTGGACTAATCCGAATTTGATGATTAGATCTAGGTGATCAAAGTATCGAACACAGGTCTAATTTTTGAAATATAATCTCAATTACCACTACACTAACAATCAATTGGTATTTAAAGAGATTTATAATAATACAGTAGTAATGTATACATATTTCTCGCTATACTTTCTATAATTTTTTTTGTTTTGGAATAAAGTTTCTCTGTCAATTATCTCATATGAGGTTTTTTTTTTTTAATTTCTCTAAATCTTTGATCTCAAAAAACTGTTTATGGGTTCGTGAACTAAGAAGTGTGTGAATAATATGAGACGGATGAAGTATATTCTAGGGACGAGGGTGGGTGCGCTTAACGGCAAGGGAACAGTGAGTGGAAGAAGTAACAAGTTTTGTTTTGTATTTAAAGAATTTGAGACTCCCTATGAAATTCATTTGACTTGGGTAAATCTCATTTCTCATCCCATCTAGGGTGTCCAACTTTGTCTTGTTTCATTGTTATTTTGTTCTTCAAGATTCAAGGGTGTGTGTGACTGTGTGTATAGCTTAGGTGGGCCGTTGGTGGACTAGGTCAAATCGGATGTCGAGCCGAATGTGAATTTTGGACCTATATTCGATACATCTTGATTGGGGATTTGGGGATAAATCGGAGCGATGTAAATTGGATGAATTGAATTAAACTTTTGTCAAATAAAATAGCGACTTTGATTCATTGATTAATTTATTCAAAGAATAGCTTGGGAATTTGCAAAATGGAATTGGAATATGCTATAGTCAAAATTTGGCAATATCACATGGATAAATAAAAAAAAGTGACCTTAAAGGCTTGATAATCCTCTCTATATTGAGTTTTTATTGGTCAAGAGTTCATTAAAAGTTAAAACATTCATTGTATACAGCTTTTTTCTCTAATTAATTGTACGTATAATAACAATTTATTTTCAATCATACGTTTCCCTATTACATATTCACAGTTTTAAAAATTCTTGAAAAATGGAATTTTTTGGAAGAAAAAAAAATGAAAGTACTCATGTTAATTAACAATATTCTTCTTGATTGATGACATAGTCAATTCCTTTTCCCAATTGGTGTATTAATTATTTCATCGATTATTTTTTCTTATCATTTTTTTATTATCGATATTATGATAATTTATTGCACATTTATAATTATAGTTCAGATTTTTAAATTTCATCCCGATTTTATATGGAGACATGAAAAGAGATGGAGGGAGTGGCTTTTACTAAATTTCATTTGGTTAGTACTGTGAATAATTTGCTAAACTTACAATGTGTAGAGTAGCTTTCAATTTTTTGAACCCTATACTCCATCCAATTTTCAATGTATTGATGTACTAGGCAATTTTCTTATTATGCTGATTTTTAATATGTTTTGTATTCCATTTTGATACTTTCTCCCTAATTTATTTTTGTTTCTTTTATTTCTTTTATACCATCTTCCCTTGATTTCTTTTACTTTTCCTCTTTTTTCACAGAATCATTTCGATCTATTTCTACATTTTAATACTTCCTCCATTTCTTTTTAATGGCAACCTTGAGTAGCATGACTCATACTCCTAGGCAAAAATTGATTGAGGGTGAAAGTGATAGAGTGAGAAAAGTGTGGCATGTGATTAGGAGAGAGATAGGAAGAAGTAACATGCAAAAATAGAAAGAAGACAACTGTTGCTATTAATTTGATATTTCTAAATTTAGTAAATGTTGCCATTAAAAAGAAGCGAAGGAAGTACATTGTTTATGATTTTTCCGCAAATAACGATGCACATAACATAAAAAATCGAAGTGAGTAGTATTTGTCACCCACGCAGCCTGGATGGGAGTATCTCGACATGAAACATCTGTAGTATAACGGTGAGTGTAATGAAGGGTGGACCCAGTTAGCCAACGGTCAAGTAAGAAAACGGAAACCAAAAATAGGGCTTGATGATTAGCGAGTGCGTATTGGTGTAAAGTAAATAGTTTAGGGTGAGCTTAATTAACGAACACGTAACATGTTTAGAAGGAAAGACACAAAATAGCAAAGAAAAACAAACATCATATAATTCATAATGCGGTGATGGCGGTCAGTGTGTTATGGTGGCGCGGTTAATTTTTATAATCCGGCAGTTGGCCGTGCATTGCCGGATACGGAAGAAAGGGTTTTTTTGTCCGAAATTATCTTTTCTAGGTGGATTTTGCAAGAAACTACTTTTTGTAAAATTAATTGCAAGAAATCACTTTTGTAACTATATAATTAGTTGATAACCACCACCTTTTCACTTAAATTCGGCGCTAACTTCCTCATTTTCGACTTCTTGTCATCGCCTCTGAACTAGCACATCTTCATGTGCTTAATGTGGACCTTCTCGTAGCTCGAAAATAGCAACAATCCAACGACTAGCAAAATCGAAGTGTTTGCTCATAGACTTTAGTGGTTACCGGTGGGGGAGCTTGGGGGAAGTTGTCGATTTGTAGACTCCGAGGCAGAAGTGGTCGAAGGTGTGGCTCAAGCCGATGACAAGAAGGTCGAAAAGGAAGGATCAACGCCGAATCGATGAAAAGGTGGTAGTCAACACCCTCTACAAAAGGTGATTTTCTGCAATTAGGTTTAGAAAAATAGTTTTCTCGTAAAATACCCTTTAGAGGATTTCTGACAAACAAAACCCAAATCAAAATGAAAGAAGTCGTAATTCATCGAATTGCAAATCTAAAAAACATGAGAATTTATTTCCTAACCTCCATGGTAATTCACGATTCCTAGATTTGCAAATTTCTACTTACAACCAAACACAATCAAGCAATTCCAAGGAATTTCGTGTGGGAAATAATTTCATATGAAATAGAAATTTCTATGAAAAATAAATTCCCAAGCAATCAAACGAGACTTATTTTTTATAAAATAACATTTTTGTCTTTTTGTGTGCGAGTAACTCCGTAACTCTACTAGTACACAGAGTAAATGGACTTGCGATGCTGTAACAGAAATTTATTTTGCCTGATTCCATTTCGTGTACACTGAGAAATTTATTTTGGTTGATTCCATGTCCTGACTAAAGCACGTTTAGTGTAATCAGTAATCACTCAAAATGGAATGGGAAAAAATTGTTAAGTAGGAGAATTAGTAATAAAAAGTGTTTTTTTAATACGAATACTTCGTATTAGTTGTTTGGTAATTGGTATTCTAATAGTTTGGAGAAGGAAATAAGATAGAGGATATGATTGAGATTTGAGAAGGAAATTAATTTGTTTTCACTAACTGACAGAGTATATAATAGAAGAGAATTGTGAATGGATAACAATAAATGTATCAGAATTTGGGCACAATTAGACTTTTTTTTTCTCTAGATATAAACAAACTTTATAAAATTTTTACTTATTTTCACAAAATGAAAAAAATCTGTGGGTTATACATGGAGATAGATAAACCAATCGTCCTCTAAAAAGAGTGTGTGCCAGGCCATGGCTCATGTCGAGCCAGTGCAAATTGAAAAAATGTGTTCACAAGTTCGTTTGTCATGCTGAGTGTCATTCAACTCGTGTGTACCTCGTACTGTCTATCCAATCCATGCCCAACTCTAGCTAAATACATTGCAGACAATCAAAAACATGATTTGACCTCAAGTGGTTTGCAAAATTGTAAGCTACGTACTTCTCATGAGTTAGACTATAGTCGTATGTTAGATTCTAAATCAGTTCTAAATATTGAATTTGGGTTAATCGTAACCGTCACTCATAAAAAAAGTCCTCGATGGGTATATATTATTTATCTATGGTATCTACTTACAAGTGAGTTTCATCGTCTTTTGGCGAATGGACTAACCTCGCAGAAGTTTGTATAGGTACTTGAATGAGTAACATTCCCCTCCAGCTAGAATTTTTCCCCATTTCCCAAAGGGCTCGAAACTCGGAGACGACCTTGATCAATTAAGAGAATTTGAGACCCTTAACCACTAAACCAAACTCCCAATTGTCTAGTGAGTTATAAATTAACAACACACAATCAAATGCACCATATCATAGCTAGGTACTAGTGAATTAGCTAGATTTTGTGATAATCTTAATTTTAATTTTACAATAATCTTTATTGATATTCATAAATCATAATAGAGGAACATTGATCCACTATTCGTGGCGAGAGGTCAAAGACAGTACAGATTGTGTAGTAAGATTCTCTCACTTAACTCACAACTTGAGAAATAAGTAAGCATTATTAATTATATTCCTCTGAAATCAAATTAAATCGAGATATGATATACTCCTATCTACTACTACTTAATAATAAATATCTCTCCTTATCCTATTGGATTACATTGCTTAACAAACACAATAATATTAGCTCAGAGTAATGTTGGTTATTTAATTTTAAATTTATGTAAAATATATGTTTCATCTCTTCCATTACTACTTGGTACGATTATTGCATGTGATTCGATTTAATATGGTGTCTTTATTAAAATACAACTAGCATTTTTTCATATATTTTCAATGTGGGTGTCCCCAACGCAATTAATTCCAATTTCATTTGTTAATATACGTACTGTAGTTGTTGATCAATGTTGAGGGTACGTCACTGAGTTACCGCGTGACACTCACGTGCATGTAAGAAGTAAGAACACTACCAAAATGTTATTACCTACTCCGTAACACAATTAGGGTTCGTTTGATTGTCAGATATAAAATATATATATTCATTTGTTACATTTATTTTGTTACGAATTTAAATACATGTTTGTAATTTCACTTTTTTTTAACTTTTATTCTATAACTTTTAAAAATGTTCCGTTTGATAGGGTCTAAAATATTTTTCAGAAAATGTGTATTCCGAATTTAGGTTGATTGGTTTCCAAAAGAGTGAGAACTATATCTTCACTTGGAGTAAAATTTGTCTCTTCATTTTAATTTTCTTAATTACTATCTCTTGCAAAATTCCTCTACATTTAACTATATCGGCAATAAAATCTTATTTTTGACTATCTAAAACTATCTAAACTTTTTTTTTTATTTGAAAATGGAAATTTAAAACATAAATACCGAATGTACTCTTAGTTTAATTTTTAAAAAATCGCAACACTTTTTATTGTTGGCTATTGGTTGTTGACTTTAGATATAGTAGACAATTTTGTGGTGACTTTTGCTGATTTATTAGACAATGGTCAATGAAATGAATATAATAATAGACAAAGTATTAGGTACATCGGATGCACAATAAATTTACTGTACATCAGATTATAGTGACCCTTTTCGTTAATATAGTAACCTTTTTTTATCAATATAGTGACCCTTATTTTTTATCACTATATTGTTGTAAAGTGAAATGAGTCACTATATTGATATAAAGGGTCACTAAATTGATATAAAGAGTCACTATATACTTGATGCACAATAAATTTATTGTACATCTGATGCATACAATACCTTCTGATAATAATATTGATTAAAAAAACATTAACTAATATAAGTACAGAGTAATATACTAACCTAAATATTAATAAGTAAATAATGTAGTGCTCCGTATGTGCTACTTGTATAATTAAATTGCCGGTCAAATCAAATTTCTCATACACTCATTAGTAAGAACTTTCCGTGTGATGAAATTAGTGATGAGTAAAACTAAAGGACAGAACATTATAGTACAATAATATTACAATTCTCATAATAATCAACCTTAATTATGTCAACATATGATTTGAAAAGGATGAATGTCATCCAATTGATTGAAATTTTTGTGTGGTGCTACACGGAATTCGCAATTTACTAAGCTAGTTTTATTTCTAAGACCTTTTTTTTTGTCTAAAATTTACAATACTTTAGTCTGATTTAGTTCAATTCAAACTTGAATATTAGAATTATCAAATGATAATAAAACTATACCTAAAAGTCTATAATATGAACAAATAACAAAATTATTAGTGTTTTTTGATTTATGTTAAATCCAATTTTCGTTAAATAATTTGCTTTTCGTGGCTTTCATTTCATTCCTTTGCTTCGAACCCAAACAAAAAATTAGAAATATAATCTACACAAGTTATCATACTATTATTAGTTTATTATTAAAGAAGAAACACAATAAGGAAGTAACATACCCTAATAAATTGATAGAGTGGTTAGCTAGGCTAAGTTGGTTGGAAGTTATGAAACGTGTACGAAGGTACATATGGTAGGAAGTAGAAAGTAGGAAGTGTTGAATCACATACTTGGCTTTAAAGATGGTCATAGTCGGGCGTGAGTGGAGAAGTTAAACAAAGTATAGCGACTAGGACCATCGATCCCACAATGCCTATGTTGATGCTTGAAATGATAAGCGTGAGTATTCAAGATTTTATGACATATTAAATGATATTTTACTTGATTAAGTTTTATCTGGCCTGATTCAGTTGATCTTGAGTAGATTTTGAGATCGATTCCCTCACTTGTTGACATTATTTAAGCAAAATTGGCCTCAGATATCTAAACTATTGCCTTAGATGCGTTCAACACTTGAACTTTGTTTTAGTCGCTAAAATACCACAAACAAATGTGTTGGAATGCAATGCGTGCCATATATTTCACCAAAAAAAGGTTACCAAATTAAAAAATCTAAAACTTAACCAAAAAAGTCATTGTAACTTTACCGAATCAAAAAATTTATTTTTGTAAAACATCATCGTTAGTTTGTGGGTTTAAGCATCTACATGAAATTTAAGGTGTGGGCACCTAAGCAATAGTTTAGAAGTGTTGAGGCCAAGTTTCCTGTATTTAATCATTAAAAATAGTAAAAATATGACACGGAGTATAATTATTTATTCCGTTAATATAGTATTTTTGTTTTTATTCAATTTATTATTTTGGAATAGATAATAAATTAATTTAATATAATTTTTATTTTGATAGATAGAATTTTTTAAATGTGACATAGTCCTTTATTTAAATTACGGAATAGATAGAAGGTATTTGTCCTCTTATCAAATTTAATTTATAATAAGGATGAGATGGGACATATAATTGTTGTTTTAGATGG
>SNQN01002189.1:56440-75632 GCA_008642245.1 Bassia scoparia | reverse complement strand
AAAGAGCGAGATAAAAACGGAGGAAGTATATAAGTTGTAGGCTAACTCTTATCATTCCATTGGTTTTATAATGGAATGCAGTTGTGTACGATCATACTCTCTTGTGTATGGGTTTGAGTTGAGCCTGGTGAAATTTTTCATGATATCTGAGCAGACGGTCTTGACTCAATTACAATCCTAGAGAAAGGGGCCGTTGTGTGTGCATATGAAAGGTATTTAAAGAACTATTTGGAGCAAGTAGCCCACATGTTGTTGTAAAGTGGGGGCTTGCTGTCCTTGTGTTGGAAGTCCATAGAAGGCTCAACGATAAAGTGTGTGACCTATCACACATGACAAGTTTAAAAGGTGGCTCACATGAAGGGAAGTGTTGGGGGAGGACTTGGGAGTATTTTCCATATGTGTCCTACATTGAAAGAATGGGAATAATGATATATGATACGCCCCACCCTCCCCATACCAATATCAGACACCACCCATGACTACGTTGATGGGTTTATCCTTATGTTCAATTGATTTATAATGAAGTATATCAGTTTGTGTTGGTCTATCTCCTTTTGTGTGGCTTGAGTTGAGCCCGTTAAGTTTGTCACACATCTCAACCACGATGGTTTCAGTAGAATTTACTATCTATGCAATTTTGGGTTATTCTCTTTAATCATATACGTCGTTTGTTCTAAGGGTTTGTTTTATATAGGTGTTTGTGTAGATCGTGAGACGAGGAAAAAAAGAACATAAAAGTTGATTTGATGGAGTGAAGGTGTGAAAATATTTTCATGGTGTAAGAAGTTTAATGAGGAGAAGAAAGTTGACTTTGAGAAGTTTGTTAGATATAATATTTTATTTTTTGATGTTTATGTGACTATTATGTGATTTTGGGTGGGTGTAAAATACTATAAACATATATATGAGGGAAGGGGAGGAAGTGATTCCCTCCTTAAAATACGATAATACCTAATGAATTGAGAGGCTAAAAGACTTGATACCCTTAAGGTTTAATAAAAAAATTTATGATTGATGTGTTAAATTACCCAATAAAAGAATACATTTATTATATGATTAATTATTAGTGTAAAAATTCAAAACTATGATCATTATTCCAAATTGAATTAAACATACATGGAATATATTTGGATTCAAATCATAGTTTATTAGTTTTTTTCTTTTTTATGGACAAGTGAGTTACATACAATTAATTACAATCAAAAAAATCGTATGACTAATATTATATAAAATATTAATATCAAATATTTTTAAACATTTTAATTAAATCATATATATATTTTTTTTAATCAATCACAATAGGATAAGCACACATCGCGTGCACATAATTACTAGTATATATTAAGAAGTGTCGCACAATATAGATACGCTATGTGGATCTTTGAAATATACCATGTGTCCATGTATATATACATTCACTTGATTATCACTTTCTACCATGACTCTGAGTTTTCCCTTTACAAGACTTCTTTGGCAACCTTAGTAAATTTGCGACGCTTGATATATTCAGATGGTCATTAGGTAATCTATCCAGCTGTATCCATGGCTAATAATGATAAATAAGCAAGACCCTTTTCTTAGTATTAAAACTAGTCTGTCGTATCATAATACAACATATAAAAAGAAAAGAACAAACACTCAATTCCAAACATATTTAGGAGAAAATAAACCAAAGCAATTAAAAAGTGAATATTCAATATTACTCGGCCAATAAAAACATCCAACATTGCAATTATATTGTAATACACCATCACAACACACACCCACCACACCACGTAAACAACAACGAGCAATTAGTGAAGAGGAAAATTGAAAGAATATCTCAATTTTTTGGGTCTTCTCATCATATAATCTCTATTAAGTTTATTATTAAATAATTCTAACTACTCTTAATCTTCTCCTAATGGTCCTCTAGTCTAATTAACTGTTGAACAGGCTTACCTCCTATATTAGGAGTAATGCAATTTTTTTAATTCAGATGAATGCATTAAGTGTCAACCACTTTTATATTGTTAATATTTAACTCTCATCTACCCACCTTCATCTCTTTCTATTTAATCCTACCAGCTTCCTCTCTCAAATTGCACATTTTCTGAAGTCTTCTTCATTCGTTCTTTTTATTCATATCTAATCTTCTTTTACCTGATTCACAACACAAATCCATTGCATCAAGAAAAAAAAATCACAGCCACAATAAGAAATGAAACATTCACACAATTAAAATCAATAAAATTGAGAATTGAAGGAAAAGACAATTATCGATGCCATGATATGATGCTCCGATTGAGTCTTTACCATGAAATGTTGCTGCTTCTTTCAATGAAGTGAACACAAATTTAGGGGAAGAGAAGAGAATAGCAAAAGTCTTTAGCGTAATTCAGTACAGTTTAAGGAAAATAGGGTTTTTTAAAAAAATTTAAAAAAACTTAAGCATAACAAGGGAGTGAAGGAATATAGGTATGACATGGCTTATTCAACCGGTAACCAATGAAAGGACTATTAGGAGAAGATTAGGGAGTTAGTTGGATTATTTAATAATAAACTTAAGTAGGGATTATTATAGAAACCCCAAAGAGTTGTAATTATTCTTTTCAATTTTTCTTAGTGAAAAATGTTTCGGTGATTTTGACTTATTATAGCACAGCATTTCACTACAATTGACTAACTCAATCCATATGCATAATGATTCAAATTAACTAATCTAGCTAGTATATAAATGGAGTATCAACATTATGAATGCTGTTAAACAATGTTTAGGACGAGAATTGATCTAATGAGTAAGGATTCATTAGGAATTCATCTGGGGTAAGTTACAATAAATTTCTTAATAAAATCCAGACTTACAAAGGATCAAATGTTATGCGAGTCTTTATTTTGATATAAACAGTTATTTTAATTGCAACCATTAACGCACAAACAGCATAAGTGTCATTTTCTCCAGCTTTGATAGCGACTTCCAATTATCGCAACATACCGCTCATTATCAAGGCTAGAATTTAACTGAAGTTCTTTCATGTTTTGCATTCACAAATCACAATGATAAGTTTCTTAACAGTAGTATCCATATACAAATCTCTTCATGTACGTAAAATCTCAAATCAAATAAATTAAAAAAAAAAAAATCGCATGAAATAGGATCAATTAAGATGACATTAAACAGTGAATTGCAATTGAATAATATTGTACCTGTAAATATACACTTAAAAATTGGAATTCACATGAATAAGATGCAATTCAAACATTGAACAATTGAGACAAAAAAATCCACTTTCTATTGAGCTACATACGCATAATGTCACAAATAATTCAGATTTTATATGCTTTTAATATCAAACCCCTACATATTTAGAATTAGTACGTAATTCAAAGTATTCCCGATTCTTTGACTATTTCTCTCTTTAGTTACAACGCAAGCAATTCAACTCCTTACAACAACCCAATTCGATCTATAACCGCAACTAAGGCAATTTGATCAATTTCGTTCAGTTTTTGATCAATTTCTTCTACAAAAGATCAAGAAGGGAATAATCCCTCGTGTTAGATTTTGTGGATTAGTGAAGTTGAGAGAATATTCATGATGAAGAATGAATAAGAATGTGTATTATTATTCTAAAGTACAATACAGTTCCATATAAATAGAGGTAGTACAAATTCCTCAAGGAATGTGATTGGTGAAACCAATCACAGGATTGATGAAGTGGACTTCTAGAAGGAATCCATAGCAGAAAGCCTTGTAGGAGAAGCTAATAGTGCTTGTGTAAAACATTGGCAGTTAGAGCATTGTGTGAGCTGCATGTGATGTACTATATGATGAGCTTGATGAGCTAGCTGTATGAAGGCTTGTTGGTTGCTGTTGCTTATTGGCTACCATGGCTGCTTGTATGACTGCTTGGTAGGATGCAAGCAGGATAGGATCAAACACCTCGACTAATTAAATCCAATTTTCGAGATAAGGCTAAGCAATTGACTATTAGTGAGCTGCTAGCTAGTGTAATGTTGAGTGCAGAATATGCGAGAGTATCTGAGTATACTGTTTTTAAAAAGAAATTTGATGATGAGTATGCTGCTGATGATGATCGAATTACAGATTTACAGTGATGAAGTTGGAGAAAGAGTGATCTCCTGCTAACTGGACAAGAGGCCCAATCTGAGTCAGAGTAGGCTTGTAATCTAGGTGAAGTAGACCCATTTAGTAGGATTCCTTGACCCATAGTACCATATAAGTATTTGATTGTGTGATGAAGGGCATGCACATGAGTTGACCTTGGAGCTTGCATAAACTGGATTAATAATTGGACTGTATAAGCCAAGTCTGGCCTAGTGTTGGTTAAAAAATTGAGCTTCCCAACAAGACTCCTATAATATTCAAGGTTATCACATAAGATACCTTCATTTGCATGTAGCTTCAAGTTTAAAGGCAAGGGGGTAACCACTGATTTAATATTAGGGACCTCTGTAGCTTGAATAATATCATTTGTGAATTTCCTTTGTGAAGGCAAATACCACCAGGTAAATATCCTACTTCAAACCCATGGAAATAATGTAACCTTKCCAAATCCTTAATGCTGAATGTCTGGTTTAGGTGCCTTCTGAGACTTGTGATGCTAGCAGGATCATTGCCTGTAACCAAAATATCATCCACATAGACAACAATAGCAGTAAACATCCCATTATCATGTTTGATAAAAAGACTATAATCATTCTTAGAATGAATATACCCAAGTATACTAAGCTCCTGTGCAAGTTTAGCAAACCACTGCCTTGATGCTTGCTTAAGGCCATATAGAGACTTCTTGAGTAGGCAAACCTTCTTTGTTGGATTTGGTATACCTTCTGGAACTTTCATATATACTTCTTCATCTAGATTGCCATGAAGAAAGGCATTATTAACATCCAATTAATGGATATCCCATTTCTTATGTGCTACAACAGCTATAACGCACCTCAAGTAGACATTTTCACTACTGGTGAAAATGTTTCCTGATAATCCACACCATATTTCTGATTATACCCTTTTTCCACCAACCTAGCCTTATACCTCTCAATACTACCATCAYCATTCAACTTCACCTTATAAACCCATTTTGAARCAACTGCCTTCTTGCCCCTTGGCAGATCAACTAAACTACAAGTATTATTGAATTRTAGGGCTTGAACCTCTTTTTGCATAGCTTCCACCCATTKTGGAGATGCAGCTGCTTCAGTATAAGTTGTAGGTTCATACAGATCACCAACTTTAGAAATTAATCCTTTAAAAGAATAAGTGTAATCTTCAAACTTTACTAAGTTGCAACAGGGCTTCTCTGAATTGTGACAGAATGTAAGATTGCCTACATAATCCTTTGTCCATGCTGGAGCTAGATCTTCTGGGTTGTGGGATTTGTTCAATATCTGGAAAAGAACAACTAATAAATCAACTGTATCTGCTGAGCTAGCTGTTTRAAGAGAAAAGGTGGAATCCACAGCTGATTGGGTTGAAGAAATTGTATCTGAAGTACCAGTGTTTTCTTCAGCAAAATAGTTCTGAGAAGAATTAGGTGGTGTGAGAGAATTAAGAGAAATTTGTGGAGTTTGTGGAGTGGTATTATGTAAGGGAAAATCATCATAAATTTGGGTAATTGGAGTTTGTATAGGTAGAAAATTTTGAAAAGTAGAGGAATGAGTAGCCTTTTTGTAGTGAAAGGGTAGATGTTCCGATCCCTTGAGATTTCAATTTTATTGGAATTGAGGTTTAGAACCTTGTAGCCTTTTTGTGATACAGGGTAACCAATGAAAACACTAGGATTGGCTCTTGTTTGAAACTTTGTCCTGTGACTTTTGACAGTAGAAGTAAAACACAAACAACCAAAAACTTTGAGTGTGGTTAGATCTGGCCTTTTGTCATATAATTTTTCATAAGGAGAAGTAAAAGATAAACAAGATAAAGACATTCTATTAATGAGATACACTACACATTTGATGCATTCACCCCAAAATTTCACAGGCAACTTTGACTGAAAATATAAAGACCTTGTAGTTTCAAGTAAGTGTCTATGTTTCCTTTCAACTTTGCCATTTTGTTGTGGTGTTTCTCTACAAGAAGTTTGGTGTATAATACCCTTAGACTTGTATAAAGCTTTCATTTGGCCTTCAGTCAGTTCATTCTAAGGCATTATCTGATCTAACAATTTTAAACTTCATTTGGAATTGTGTCTCAACAAAATTTAAGAAGTCAGTAAAAACTTGAACTGAATCTGACTTAGCTTTAATAAAGAAAATCCAACACATTCTGGTGAAATCATCTACTATTGTCATGAAACTTGCATAACCATCAAAAGTGGTAACATRATATGGACCCTAACGGTCTACATGTACAAGCTCAAAAGGTACTACAACTGAATGAGAATTGCTTGAATGGAAAGGTAATCTGGTTTGCTTAGTAGCTGGACATATTTGACAAACACAACTATCTAAACAACCTTTTACATCAAGATCTGGCTTGATTTTATTCAAATGCATAAAAGGAAYATYGCCTAGCCTAAGATYCCATAATTTGACATTATCTAGACTGGCTGTATTATTATGATTCTTTGCTGAAAGACATATAGGAGATTGTTTGTCTGTAACTTGAGGCTGATAAGAGGACAATAGGTAGTAAAGACKTTTATGCAAACTACCAAGCAGGAGTTGCTTGATCTAAGAGGGGTCCTGTAGGTAACAATGAGCATTAGTGAAGGAAATAGTARAGTTACTATCTTTGTATACTTTACACACAYAATTTAAATTAAATTTAAAACCAGGTACATGTAATACACCATGTAAGGATAAATTGTTAGAAAATTTAATAACACCTTTATGTTTCACATGTACTTTGGATCCATCAGGTATAGTAATATAACAAGCAGGATCATCATAGATTTCATAAGAATCAAAGAGAGATAGATCATGACATATGTGGTTTGTTGCTCCACTATCCAAAATCCAAGTATTATGTTGAGATTCAGTAAAAGAACATGACATACCAGCTACCAAGGTAGTGGTTCTCTGCTTATTAAGAACGCGAAAGTGTTCATTTTTCTCCAGCTTTGATAGGCCGACTTCCAATTATTCGCTAACATACACGCTCATTATCAAGGCTAGAATTTAACTGAAGTTCTTTCATGTTTTGCATTCACAAATCACAATGATCAGTTTTTAACAGTAGTATCCATATACAAATCTCTTCATGTACGTAAAATCTCAAATCAAATAAAATTAAAAAAAAAAAATCGATGAAATAGGATCATTAAGATGCAATTAAACAGTGAATTGCAATTGAATATATTGTACCTGTAAATATACACTTAAAATTGGAATTCACATGAATAAGATGCAATTCAAACATTGAACAATTGAGACAAAAAAATCCACTTTCTATTGAGCTACTACGCATATGTCACAAAATTCAGATTTTATATGCTTTTAAATATCAAACCCCTACAATATTAGAATTAGTACGTAATTCAAAGATGATTCCCGATTCCTTTGACTATTTTTCTCTTTAAGTTACAACGCAAGCAATTCAACCTCCTTACAACAACCAATTCGATCTATAACACGCAACTAAGGCCAATTGATCAATTTCGTTCAGTTTTTGATCATTTTCTTCTACAAAAAGAATCAAGAAGGGAATGAAATCCCTCGTGTTAGATTTGTGGAAATTAGTGAAGTTGAGAGAATATTCATGATTGAAGAATGAATAAGAATGTGTATTATTAATTCTAAAGTACAATACAGTTCATATAAATAGAGGTAGTACAAATATCCTCAAGGATGTGATTGTGGAAACAATCACACGGATTGATGAAGTGGACTTCTAGAAGGAATCCATAGACAGAAAGCCTTGTAGGAGAAGCTAATAGTAGCTTGTGTAAAAACATTGGCAGTTAGAGCATTGCATGTGAGCTGCATGTGATGTACTATGCATGGAGCTTGATGAGCTAGCTGTATGAAGGCTTGTTTGGTTGCTGTTGCTTATGGCTACCATGGCTGCTTGTATGACTGCTTGTAGGATGCCAGCAGGACTAGGATCCAACACCTCGACTAATTAATCCTATTTCGAGATTAAGGCTAAGCAATTGACTATTAGTGAGCTGCTAGCTAGTGTAATGTTGACGTGCAAAGAATATGCGAGAGTATACTGTTTTTAAAAAGAAATTTGATGATGAGTATGCTGCTGATGATGATCGAATTACAGATTTACAGTGATGAAGTTGGAGAAGAGTGATCTCTGCTACTGGACAAGAGGCCAATCTGAGTCAGAGTAGGCTTGTAATCTAGGTGAAGTAGACCCATTTAGTAGGATTCCTTGACCCATAGTACCATATAAGTATTTGATTGTGTGATGAAGGCATGCACATGAGTTGACCTGGAGCTTGCATAAACTGGATTAATAATTGGACTGTATAAGCCAAGTCTGGCTAGTGTTGGTTAAAAATTGAGCTTCCCAACAAGATCCTATAATATTAAGGTTATCACATAAGATACCTTCATTTGCATGTAGCTTCAAGTTAAAGGCAAGGGGTAACCACTGATTTAATATTAGGGACCTCTGTAGCTGAATAATATCATTTGTGAATTTCCTTTGTGAAGGCAAATACCACCAGGTATATCCTACTTCAAACCCATGGAATAATGCTAACCTTTACTCGAAGAAACCCCTTTTCTTAGTATTAAAACTAGTCTGTCGTATCATAATACCAACAATCATAAAAAGAAAAAAGGAACAAACACCTCAATTCCAAACATATTTAGGAGAAAATAAACCAAAGCAATTAAAAACAGTGAATATTCAATATTACTCGGCCAATAAAAACATCCAACATTGCAATTATAAATTGTAATACACCATCACAACACCACACCACACCACACCACACCACACCACACCACACCACGTAAACAACAAAACGAGCAATTAGTGAAAGGAAAAATTGAAAAGAATAATCCCAATTTTCTGGGGTCTTCTCATATTAATCTCTACTTAAGTTTATTATTAAATAATCCTAACTAACTCCTTAATCTTCTCCTAATGGTCCTCTAGTCTAATTAACCTGTTGAAATAGGCTTACCTCCTATTTTAGGAGGTAATGCATTTTTAATTAACCACCTTTTATACTGTTGAATATTTAACTCTCATCTCACCCACCTTCATCCCTCTTTCTATTTAWTCCTACCAGCTTCCTCCTTCAAATTGCACATTTTCTGGCAGTCTTCTTCCTTCGTTCCTTTTATTCATCATCGAATATTCTTTTACCTGATTCACAACACAAATCCATTGCACAAAATCAAGAAAAAAAAATTCACAGCCACAATAAGAAAATGAAAACATTTATCTGATGCCATGATATGATGCTCCGATTGAGTCTTTCCACCATGAAATGTTGCTYCTTCTTCAATGAAATAGTGAACACAAATTTAGGGGAAGAGAAGAGAATAGCAAAAGTCTTTAGCGTAATTCAGTACAGTTTAAGGAAAATAGGGTTTTTTAAAAAAAAATTTAAAAAAACTTAAGCATTAAACAAGGGAGTGAAGGGAATATAGGTATGACATGGCTTATTCAACCGGTAACCAATGAAAAGGACTATTAGAAGAAGATTAGGGAGTTAGTTGGGATTATTTAATAATAAACTTAAGTAGGGATTATTATTAGAAAACCCCAAAGAGTTGTAATTATTCTTTTCAATTTTTCCTTAGTGAAAAATAGTTTCGGATGATTTTGACTTATTATAGCACAAGCATTTCACTACCAATTGACTAACCTCAATCCATATGCACATAATGATTCCAAATTAACTAATCTAGCTAGTATAATAAATAGGGAGTATCAACATTATGAATGCTGTTAAACAATGTTTAGGACGAGAATTGATCTAATGAGTAAGGAATTCATTAGGAATTCATCTGGGGGTAAGTTACAATAAATTTCTTAATAAAATCCCAGACTTACAAAGGGATCAAATGTTTATGCGAGTCCTTTATTTTGATATAAACCAGTTATTTTAATTGCAACCATTAACGCACAAACACAGCATAAGTGTCATTTTTCTCCAAGCTTTGATAGCCGACTTCCAATTATTCGCTACATACACTCATTATCAAGGCTAGAATTTAACTGAAGTTTTTTCATGTTTTGCATTCACAAATCACAATGATCAGTTTCTTAACAGTAGTATCCATATACAAATCTCTTAATGTACGTAAAATCTCAAATCAAATAAATTAAAAAAAAAAAAATCGCATGAAATAGGATCATTAAGATGCAATTAAACAGTGAATTGCAATTGAATAATATTGTACCTGTAAATATACACTTAAAAATTGGAATTCACATGAATAAGATGCAATTCAACATTGAACAATTGAGACAAAAAATCCCACTTTCTATTGAGCTACATACGCATAATGTCACAAATAATTCAGTTTTTATATGCTTTTAAATATCAAACCCCTACAATATTAGAATTAGTACGTAATTCAAAGATGATTCCCGATTCCTTTGACTATTTTTCTCTTTAAGTTACAACGCAAGCAATTCAACCTCCTTACAACAACCCAATTCGATCTATAACACGCAACTAAGGCCAATTTGATCAATTTCGTTCAGTTTTTGATCAATTTCTTCTACAAAAGAATCAAGAAGGGAAATGAAATCCCTCGTGTTAGATTTGTGGAAATTAGTGAAGTTGAGAGAATATTCATGATTGAAGAATGAATAAGAATGTGTATTATTAATTTAAAGTACAATACAGTTCCATTAAATAGAGGTAGTACAAATATCCTCAAGGAATGTGATTGGTGGAAACCAATCACACGGATTGATGAAGTGGACTTCTAGAAGGAATCCATAGCAGAAAGCCTTGTAGGAGAAGCTAATAGTAGCTTGTGTAAGAACATTGGCAGTTAGGAGCATTGATGTGAGCTGCATGTGATGTACTATGCATGGAGCTTGATGAGCTAGCTGTATGAAGGCTTGTTTGGTTGCTGTTGCTTATTTGGCTACCATGGCTGCTTGTATGACTGCTTGGTAGGATGCCAGCAGGACTAGGATCACCAACACCCTCGACTAATTAAATCCTAATTTTCGAGATAAGCTAAGCAATTGACTATTAGTGAGCTGCTAGCTAGTGTAATGTTGACGTGCAAGAATATGCGAGAGTTAACTGTTTTTAAAAAGAAATTTGATGATGAGTATGCTGCTGATGATGATCGAATTACAGATTTACAGTGATGAAGTTGGAGAAAGAGTGATCTCCTGCTAACTGGACAAGAGGCCCAATCTGAGTCAGAGTAGGCTTGTAATCTAGGTGAAGTAGACCATTTAGTAGGATTCCTTGACCCATAGTCCATATAAGTATTTGATTGTGTGATGAAGGGCATGCACATGAGTTGACCTTGGAGCTTGCATAAACTGGATTAATAATTGGACTGTATAAGCCAAGTCTGGCCTAGTGTTGGTTAAAAATTGAGCTTCCCAACAAGACTCTATAATATTCAAGGTTATCACATAAGATACCTTCATTTGCATGTAGCTTCAAGTTTAAAGGCAGGGGGGTAACCACTGATTTAATATTAGGGACCTCTGTAGCTTGAATAATATCATTTGTGAATTTCCTTTGTGAGGCAAATACCACCAGGTAATATCTACTCTACTTCAAACCATGGAATAATGTAACCTTACCAAATCCTTAATGCTGAATGTCTGGTTTAGGTGCCTTCTGAGACTTGTGATGCTAGCAGGATCATTGCTGTAACCAAAATATCATCCACATAGACAAAATAGCAGTAAACATCCCATTATCATGTTTGATAAAAAGACTATAATCATTCTTAGAATGAATATACCCAAGTATACTAAGCTCCTGTGCAAGTTTAGCAAACCACTGCTTGATGCTTGCTTAAGGCCATATAGAGACTTCTTGAGTAGGCAAACCTTCTTTGTTGGATTTGGTATACTTCTGGAACTTTCATTAATACTTCTCATCTAGATTGCCAAAAGAAGGCATTATTACATCCAATTAATGGATATCCCATTTCTTATGTGCTACAAAGCTATAACGCACCTCAGTAGACATTTTCACTACTGGTGAAAATGTTTCCTGATAATCCACACCATATTTCTGATTATATCCCTTTTCCACCACCTAGCCTTATACCTCTCAATACTACATCAACATTCAACTTCACCTTATAAACCCATTTGAATCAACTGCCTTCTTGCCCTTGGCAGATCAACTAAACTACAAGTATTATTGAATTCTAGGGCTTGAACCTCTTTTTGCATAGCTTCACCCATTATGGAGATGCAGCTGCTTCAGTATAAGTTGTAGGTTCATACAGATCACCAACTTTAGAAATTAATCCTTTAAAAGAATAAGTGTAATCTTCAAACTTTACTAAGTTGCAACAGGGCTTCTCTGAATTGTGACAGAATGTAAGATTGCCTACATAATCCTTTGTCCATGCTGGAGCTAGATCTTCTGGGTTGTGGGATTTGTTCAATATCTGGAAAAGAACAACTAATAAATCAACTGTATCTGCTGAGCTAGCTGTTTAAGAGAAAAGGTGGAATCCACAGCTGATTGGGTTGAAGAAATTGTATCTGAAGTACAGTGTTTTCTTCAGCAAAATAGTTCTGAGAAGAATTAGGTGGTGTGAGAGAATTAAGAGAAATTTGTGGAGTTTGTGAGTGGTATTATGTAAGGGAAATCATCATAAATTTGGGTAATTGGAGTTTGTATAGGTAGAAAATTTTGAAAAGTAGAGGAATGAGTAGCCTTTTGTAGTGAAAGGGTAGATGTTCCTTGAGATTTCAATTTATTGAATTGAGGTTTAGAACTTGTAGCCTTTTTGTGATACAGGGTAACCAATGAAAACACTAGGATTGGCTCTTGTTTGAAACTTTGTCCTGTGACTTTTGACAGTAGAAGTAAAACAAACAACCAAAACTTTGAGTGTGGTTAGATCTGGCCTTTTGTCATATAATTTTCATAAGGAGAAGTAAAAGATAACAAGATAAAGACATTCTATTAATGAGATACACTACACATTTGATGCATTCACCCCAAAATTTCACAGGCAACTTTGACTGAAAATATAAAGACCTTGTAGTTTCAAGTAAGTGTCTATGTTTCCTTTCAACTTTGCCATTTTGTTGTGGTGTTTCTCTACAAGAAGTTGGTATAAAATACCTTAGACTTGTATAAAGCTTTCATTTGGCCTTCAGTCAGTTCATTCTAAGGCATTATCTGATCTAACAATTTTAAACTTCATTTGGAATTGTGTCTCAACAAAATTTAAGAAGTCAGTAAAACTTGAACTGAATCTGACTTAGCTTTAATAAAGAAATCCAACACATTCTGGTGAAATCATCTACTATTGTCATGAAACTTGCATAACCATCAAAAGGGTAACTCATATGGACCCTAACGGTCTACATGTACAAGCTCAAAAGGTACTACACACTGAATGAGAATTGCTTGAATGGAAAGGTAATCTGGTTTGCTTAGTAGCTGGACATATTTGACAAACACAACTATCTAAACAACCTTTTACATCAAGATCTGGCTTGATTTTATTCAAATGCATAAAAGGAAGATAGCCTAGCCTAAGATGCCATAATTTGACATTATCTAGACTGGCTTGTATATTATGATTCTTTGCTGAAAGACATATAGGAGATTTGTTTGTCTGTAACTTGAGGCTGATAAGAGGACAATAGGTAGTAAAGACCTTTATGCAAACTACCAAGCAGGAGTTGCTTGATCTAAGAGGGGTCCTGTAGGTAACAATGAGCATTAGTGAAGGAAATAGTATAGTTACTATCTTTGTATACTTTACACACAGAATTTAAATTAAATTTAAAACCAGGTACATGTAATACACCATGTAAGGATAAATTGTTAGAAAATTTAATAACCTTTATGTTTCACATGTACTTTGGATCATCGTATAGTAATATAACAAGCAGGATCATCATAGATTTCATAGAATCAAAGAGAGATAGATCATGACATATGTGGTTTGTTGCTCCACTATCCAAAATCCAAGTATTATGTTGAGATTCAGTAAAAGAACATGACATAACCAGCTACAAGGTAGTGTTCTCTCTGCTTATTAAGAAGACTGATCAATTGATTGTACTGGTCCTCTGTCAAATTAGGATTCACATGAATGTTAGTGATTTCCTCTACTTGAGACTGAGAGTTGGTGTCTTCTGCATCAATAGCCATTGCAGCTACTCTCTTGCCCTTCAATTTGCTTTGTCTTGAGGATAACCATGCAATTTCTAGCATCTATCCTTAGTGTGACCAAGAATTCTGCAGTAATCACAAAAGTATTGAGACTTCCTCACAGTTGTGCCCTTAGAGTACTGGCCTGAACTAGCGGCCTAGACATGAGATTCTTGTTTGGAGAGTGTCTCCAGGCCAAACTCCTTCTGTTAGCATAGAAAGCTACAAGATCTCACCAGTATGTTAGCAGTATACACTTGCTTGTGATTTTCTTCTTGCATAATCAATCTATAAGCATGTGATATGGCAGGCAGAGGAAATGTAACAAGATGTTCTTCTAACATGATTAAATTCTAGATTAAGCTTCATTAAGAACTGAATAAGCTATAATCCTCTTGCATCTTAAACCACTTCTTTATCACATTACAGGTACAAAGATGGAGGTACACACAGGCATTGGATATTTGCATCAATTTCTTCCCAAAGCATTTTGAGTTTAGTTTAGAAAGCAGAAACTGAATCAGGACCTTGTTGAATATCAGCAATCTGTTGTTGGATAGAAATACTTGTGTACCAGTAGTTTGACCAAACCTTTCTCAAGATTGTCCCATACATCCTTAGCAGTATCGAAATAGAGAATACTCCGAGCTATGTGAGTATCCCGGACTTGTATGAACTAGGAAATTAAGGTGTTATTAGCTCTCTTCCATTCAAGCCTCAACAATGGAGATCCTTCTTCTGGTTTGCTGATTGTTCCATCAAGGAATCCAAGCTTGTTCTTGGATGATAGGCCAATGATTCAATCGCTTCCAATCGTTGAATGTTGAACCATTGAACTTAGTAGGTACTAGCTGTATTGTGAATCACTAGGATGAATATAAAAAGGAGAATTGGGATCATTAGCTATATTTGTCATTGTTTGATGAAAATAATATCGAGAAATCAAAGTAAATGAAGAAGATTTGCAGGTGATGAGAAAACAAAGAAAAATTGAAGAAGAAAATGAGAGAATTGCGAAAAAAAAGAAGAATGTAGGATGAATGTATTCGAGCTGTATTTAGAATTCCATCTCTGATACCATGTTAGATTTGTGGAATTAGTGAAGTTGAGAGAATATTCATGATTGAAGAATGAATAAGATGTGTATTATAATTCTGAAGTACAATATAGTTCCATATAAATAGGAGGTAGTACAAAATCCTCAAGGAATGTGATTGGTGGAAACCAAATCACACGGATTGATGAGTGGACTTCTAGAAGGAATCCATAACAGAAAGCCTTGTAGGAGAAGCTAATAGTAGCTTGTGTAAGAAATTGGCAGTGTAGGAGGCATTGGGGCATGTGAGCTGCATGTGATGTACTATGCATGGAGCTTGATGAGCTAGCTGTATGAAGGCTTGTTTGGTTGCTGTTGCTTATTTGGCTACCTGAGCTGACATGGCTGCTTGTATGACTGCTTGGTAGGATGCCAGCAGGACTAGGATCACTAACACCTCGACTAATTAAATCCTAATTTTCGAGATTAAGGCTAAGCAATTGACTATTAGTGAGCTGCTAGCTAGTGTAATGTTGACGTGCAAGAATATGCGAGAGTATACTGTTTTTAAAAAGAAATTTGATGATGAGTATGCTGCTGATGATGATCGAATTACAGATTTACAGTGATGAAGTTGGAGAAAGAGTGAAGCGGTGGAAAGAGGCCAGGGAGAAGGTAGGATCGAAAAAGATTTGACTAATTGTGTGGTGGGACCATACCTTTAATTAGCATGTGTATTTTTTTTTATTAAAAATGTTAATAAATATGGTATAATGTTAAGTACTCCGTATTATTATGAGCAGGACTATGCTTCTACTTTTCTCCATTTAATTATTTCACAAAATTAATCTCAACACTCAATAGTGTAGGTTAATAAGTCGAGTGCAAACTCWAAAATAAAATTGCTTTGGCAGTTTACAAAGTGTCGGAAAAGCAAGACTTTTGTTGTAGTGTATATTTATATTTGGTAAAGAAAAATGGAATTTTTTAACCAAGTTGGACCATGTGACAATCTTGATTTTGTTTTAGTATATAGATAGATATAGTGCATGCAAGAAGGGGTAGAGATTGAATTATATATATAAAAAACTAGTGTTCGCGTCCCGTTCAACAAAAGAAATGTGTATAATAAAAGGCATAATTCTAAAACAACAAATTATACATTTAAAAACAAGAAATTTACGAAATAAGAAACAAAGAAGAGAAAACATATGCCGACTTTGTTAACCATCATTGTAACACCATTGTGAATTTAATTAAATAGGAAGGAAAAGGACATACAAACCTAATTGTAACTTATGGTGTATATGAAGAGTTGGAAAAGAAGAGGAGCTAAAGAATGACCAATTGAAAATCACATAATGATGAAAACTAGWGAAATACATAGAAAGACTTCAAAAATCCACACCATAGGCARTAAATATGACGTAACATGCTCACCGTAAGAACTCACGCACTTATTATTAGTGTAGTGGTGATTGTGACTGCACATCACAGAGAGGACCCGCTTGTTTGATCCCCCACAACAATTAGCTGGGAATTAGAATCCAATCACCCAAAATTAAACCCGAATTCAGATTAGTCCGAAGGGTGAATCGGATGGACACACAAAAAACGTGTGTCACCCTAAAAATAAGCTGCGAGAAACATATGCCCCACCCCAGGTAAACTAGCAAGCGACAAACTTCATTTGGAAATATCATACTACTGTTGTGCTTAGGGTTGCTATCCTTATCCTATTGCCCAATTGATGATTTTGGTATCTGAGTATACTGTACAATGAAGTAGTACAACGTTATCCATGTAAAGTGGTTTTGGCCTATTTAACCGACATCTTTCTTTTGTTGTTCACCAGTCACCACTATCATTGAGTTTAGTTTGTTTCCACAATCCCCCAGTAGAGAGTACAGTGTACTTCTTAGTGATAGTTGTCACTACTCACCAGTCACCACAGCATTCTAGTACAACATTTCCATTATTGTTGGCTTGTTGCAACAGCGTAACAACAACGTAATATGGAAATGCGAGGTACTAAGGATACCAAGAATTCTAGGCTTAGGCCATTCCCTTTTAGGGCCTTTGTATGCCAACACTGTGGTAGAAAATTCCTAAATGCCCAAGCATTAGGCGGCCACCAAAACGCTCATAAAAAAGACAGACGGACACTGCGAACTCATCTCAAGCTAGACTTGGGTTCACAGGGGCCGTCGGTGGTCGCCCCTGGGGCTGAATATCGGCCCCATGGTGTCCCGCACCACCAGTTTAGAAGAGGCAGTCGTCAACCGTTCATTGCTGCTGGCCCAAATGCGATATCATTGAACTCGCAAGCATCGGCTAATGGTGATGCACAGCAGGAGGATGAAGATGTTGGTGTATCTGATAATKATCAAAATGGACTACAATTAGAGCTGCCTGACCTCAACTTCGAAGCTAGCTCCTCTTTGACTTAAGAGTATGATATATATATATCAGTTAACCCTATTATTTCAATAAATGTTCACAACCTTTTCATTATGTTGTGTTGTATTGTACTTGTTACTCATGTATGTGTTCGGATATTCTATAGTTAAGCATGATTAATTTGGAGTAGTCTTGGGATAGGTCACCTCGTAAAAAGTTCATGTTTTGTTTCCATTTTTATTTTTTTAAAAAAAGTTGTCTACCAAAATTGTTAGTATTGGTTCCTATGTTATAATAATTTTCAAATTTTCGATGTAGTGGACATTTTTTCATTTCGGATCAATAAAGGGAAGAAATATTGGAGGAGAGAAATGGAGTGAATTAAATTTGTGAAAGTAAGGGGAGTTTTAAGTTTTTACGATGAGGGAACATCATTCCTCCCGTTCCTTCTATACTCATAATTTGATAATTGACAAATGCTAAAAGTATGTTTCATTTTTATGTCAAGCAGGTATTTCGAACACACTAGTCAAATCGAGAGCGACTGACATGTCTACTGTTCATCTGACAGGCCTAAAAATGAAGATTCCAGTTGCAACTTGCCCGTCACTTTTCAAGTAAGTCATATTCTAGCATATTAAAGTTATGCAGATGATAGCTCTAAATTTCTTTGTCAATTGTATACTAAAAATATAACTGTCATCAAGTAATTATGATCATGTGTTATTCATATATGGTTATTTGATATGATTACGATTCTTATTATATTATGCTATTAATTTTTTATATAAAAATTATATGATTAATTCAAAATATTTACATATAATTGTACATTGATAATCGGTGTATAAAAGATGAGCAAGATAATTATAATAGATGGAGTAGTTATTTTGCACTAATAATATATAGCAAACAATTTACCCAAAATATTTTTTGTTAAAAAAACCATACCAATATAGCCATAGTCATAATTCAGGTCAGTTTCATCTCAAAATCATATGGCAAGAGAGGAGTAAGCCTTAATTTTAAAGAAAAACACAAGTAAAGTTTCATTTTTTAAGTCCAAAGAGATTCCTCCTTCTTTAATTGTTATTCGAGTAAGGCATTATTTGGCACATGGTGTGGATTTAAATAGCGAGAATGCTCACACAATCTTAATACCACGAATTAAGCCGAATAAGAAGATATTCCAAGGATGGGAATAAAACGAACCAAAAATACTTCAAACCCCTGGACAACCAAGATTTGAAGGATCTACTCACCAAGTGGGAACAGCTCCTAAAGAACAAGACTAAATGCTATCAGTGAATTTCGGGACACACAAAATTCACAGGTTTTCTTTGATAACAAAGAAGATTTTTACACATAATTTCTTGAATTTTTATTGAAGAATTCGAACTATTTATTAATACAATTAATATTAAAATATTAAGTATTTAGAAGTTGAATCTTATCAAAATATTAATAACTTATCTAAATATATCACGATTTAAACTAATTACTACCT
>SNQN01002189.1:28969-56415 GCA_008642245.1 Bassia scoparia | reverse complement strand
GTTAGCTTTTTGTGATTGAATCTCTAGACGAAAGATTAATAAAATGGTTTAATTAATTGAAACTTACATGAAAGTAAGATATAATATTAAATACTAATAATTTATGATATAGTTCAATTGATTTACATAGGGCGTTTGAATAAAAATTTAGTAGCTTTCAACTCAATATTGTTTCAAATAATTGCAATAATTAAGTGATTCATGGGAATAAAATTTTCAATGTAATTAATTATTTTTATTTGATTTTTCTAACTAATTAATTAAACTTTTTTTTTATTATTCATCGAATAAATTACTCAATATATTAAATTTTTTATGCTATAACTTTTTATATTCGTTTGTAGGCAAATAAAAAAAATAAAGGAGTGTTCGCTTTAAAAGACCTACTAATGTTTTTGTTTCTCTCTCTAAAAAATCTCTCTCCAAAAACCTAACTTATTCTGTATTCGCTCGGGTTACCATCATCTCTTTTGGTAATTAATCCCCAATTCTTCTCCCTACTTCTTTGTTTTTGTTATTTTTCATGGAATAATCTTCCTTTCGATCTCTTTATTAGAGTTTTATCCCAATTTTTGGTTTTTCTATCTCTTTATATAGTTTTATCTCCAATTTTTGGTTCATTATTATCTCCTTTTGTGAGAGTTTGGAGTGTAGTTTTCTTATTTCCCTATGGAGGATCAGATTATTAGGGTTTCGTTTTTGTTTCGTTTGTTGAATAAATGGATATTTAGGTTCATAATCTCGAAGAATTTAGAAAATCACAAAAGTATGTTACCAAACAACTACGCATCACCAGACGTTATGCCGAATCAGAGTGAGCTCGCAGATTATGTTTTGATGAAGATTTTTATTAAAGGCTATTTAAATCGAATCTGCAATGTAACTAGTTTTAAGGTGTTTGTATTTTTGTTGACAAAATTTTTCTCTTCTATTGATTGTAAGTGTCTTTTGACGGTTCTTATAATGAAATCCTTATTCTTCTAGTCAAAAAATAAATAAATAAAGGAATATTATTTTATTAAGGTGAATTTAAACTTTTATATCATTAACTTATGTTTGGTTTGAAAAAAAAATGGAAGAGAAAGGGAGAAGGGAATGGACAGGTGAAATTTTTTTATTTGGATAACAAATAAAAAGGAAGAAATTGGAGGAGAGAGAAATGGAGTGATTAATTTTGATGAAAAGTCTAAGGAGTTTAATCTTTTCTACGACATGAAGGGACCACACATATATACCCCTTCTGTTCCTTCTCCCCTCCATCTTGATAATTAATAAGAGATAAATATTAAAACGTAATGTTTCCATTTTATGTCCAAAAGTACTTCCATGCATCCAATGCTTTCATGCCCACTCAGTGAAGCATAGAGTTTGGTCCTTACTATTCATCAAGTTATGCACGATGATGAGACTACCTAAATTTCCTTGCAACTTGATATATAAAAATATACTCACTTAGTCATCAGCTTAATTTGATCTGTGTATTCAAATGGCTTATTATGGATGACTGATATACGTCTTATTAATATCTTAATTTTTATATAGTAAAAATTACTATGATATAATTCAAATTTATACTATAATTGTACATTGATAACGGTGTATAAAAGAATGAGCAAATAATTATAAAGATGGTGTGAGTATATTTTGCACTATAATAGACATAGCACAACAATTTACCCAAAATATTTTTGTTAAAAAAACCATACATGATAAGCCAAATAGTCATAATAAACCAATTCAAGGGTCAGGTATCAATATACTGCAAAAATACATAATATTGCGCAAGCAGGCAGGAGTAAGCCACCTTATTTTAGGAACGATGAACAAACACCAACAAGTATCCAAATAGCGAATTTGCAGTGTCTATATTTAAAAGCTTAGTTCCATATTGAAAAATACCATACCGTTCCCTCGTATTCTGATGTCTTTAGAAACTTTCGTTATGTCATAAGCAAATTAATTTGGCAATGCCTCATTGATGTGATTTTAATTTATAACGTAATATTGCTATATCTTCTTCACACTTATATTCCACTACCACGAATTAACAGGGTGGCTTCACGAATATTGAAAGGCAATAATGTCCCACTAACTAACTGCCATGGAGAACTAACTGTAAGACGAACAAAAATGAAGCTTGTCAAACCCCCATGGAAACCAACGCAACACAATTTGAAAGAGTATCTTAACTCACGAAAGTAAGATGTAGGAACAGCCGTAGTACTCCTGAGATAAAGCCAGAGAACAACCTGAGCGTAATAGCTAATCAATGAGGATTGTCGTAACAGACGAAGAGCCCACAGAAGAATCCAACAAGGTTGTTTCTCGTTGAGAAAAAGTTAATACTAACTATGAAAGCAATCTTTGTGTGTTAACACAACATAAGATACATATGCTTGCGTGAATCTTTATCACATCTATTGCGTAAAAGAATCCGAACCCCTCAAATGTCTTTTAGGTGTATAATCAATCATATCTTAAGCTTGACGAAAGGATGTAGTCTAAAATTCAAACTTAACAACATATGATTTAATGAGTTACACTAGAGAAGTATGAATCTTAACCTCACCTAGACTAGATTACAGTTACCTAAACTATAGCCAAGACGTCCACACAAAACTACCAATCTTTAATCCACAACTCCTTGATATCTGTTAAACTAATCTAACTTAGACCACACATAGATATTGGTGCATTTCCATGAACAAGGGAAGCAGAACAATAATTTAATCCTATTGACTTAATTTGCTGAATAAGGGATCTTATCTGATTCTACCGATATGCATTAACTAAATATCCCTAACAAACTAGGGCTCTTAAAATATAAATATCTATACCCCTAAGAAACACTATAAATATCCCACTAATAATATCTAACAAAATATTCGACACAATAATAAAGTTAAAACAATATAAGACAAATAATAATAATAATTGCTACATACTCTTTCTTGTAATCTGAGATTCACACTCATTCACAAGCACTTTCATTTGAGTAAGTCATCTATTATAGTCCGCTGAGGCTCTATCTGATAAAAAAAAAAACGAACTATTACTTCTAAATAGCACAAATGATCTGTCTGATTCTTTTTATGTAGATGCCTCATTCTATATCCACATCTTGTCATTAATAATACATTTTTACAAAATACAAACAATTATTCTAATGACATAAGTTAACATCAACACTCAAGATATATTACTTCTCTCAACAATAAACTTCCGTATCAATGACACTATAATACATGTTATATATATAAGAATGTCAAGAACGAAATATGTGATAGAAGTATGAAGGATAGTTATTTTCACTATAATAGTAAATAGAACAACAAAAATTTACCAAAAATGTATTTTGTAAAAGAGAAAACACCATGGCGCAAAACATACCACAATGCCATTAAAAATTATCCCTGGCTCCGGCATTAATTTCCACATAGTCACCTCATAATCATATTTCAAGAGAGAGTAGCCCCTTAATTCATAAACAAAGATTATAGCCCCGTCGCTCGAATGTGCCATGACTGACGATGTTTTACATATTTGTTTATTCAGCAAAACAAATAAGATTAACTAGCCCACACTGACTATCACAATTTACACCCAAATAAAAGTACGTTATTCAATTTCAAATGTACACCACCTTAAAGTGGTTTGTTATTTTGCAACTGGTTAGAAGGCGGTATTTCTTACATGTCCCATTTCAACAGTCTTTATATTCAAATTCCGATCTACACTATTTACATAATATGAATGTCACCAGTCTTCTCCAAAAAATATACACACATACAACAAAAACGTTATGAAGCGTAAACTAACAAAAGAAACAACCACATGATTTTGTTGAATGAATATAAGAAATGACACAACCGTAATGGTATAAAGGGAAAAATTATAAACTTTGTCAGTTAGTTAAACAATTCCAAGCAGAGAATTATACTGATTGTGAATGTGTAGTTACATGATAAAGTGAATTACTGATAATAATCTTATCAATGAGTTCTTGCTTTCGATGAAAATAACAGATCGCGTAATATCGACAGATCATACTTAATCTTCTGATACTCTTTACAATTTCCTTCTTATCAAAATAAGAAACTGGTTACTTACATTGCAATTCCATTCTGTGTAGATAATTGATAAATTGTTCAACCTATGGAATTGCTTATATTATAAACTCTAACCTCATAACTATTGACAAAAAGAAAAAGATATAAAAAAACTTACGCTACATACTCCATTCGTCATATCTTCCTGAACTCTAAATATTGTATCAGTTCTCCAATTAAACATCAATTTCTGCTTGACAGTTTTGCCCTGCACACTATTAAATATCTGAGTTCGTAATGAGAATATTCAATTTCCACTAATATAATAAGAATATAATATAGTGTAGTATCATGCTGAATACTCATCTTGTAAGTGAGAATCGATCCTAGCTTTGACTTTAAATAAGTCTCTTTCGTAAATCCATTTTTATAAGCTAATATCCTACTATCCTATTGTATTTTATACTTTTGAAAATAAGTCTGTGGATTTGAACTTTGTTGACCTCTATTTACATTTCTGCTGATGTCAAAGTCAGGCTGAGACCTATCTTATCATTTATGGCTCATCATGCCTAGAAATTTATTTCTCGGTTTTGTCTTCAATGATGGTTTCTTGCTCCAGCTTCTTCCATTGCTTTTAATAAGTTCATATCGTTTTTTCATTTTTAGAAGTGTAGTAGATATTTATCCTAATCAAATCAGAATAATATCATAATTAATAAATATCCTAACTAATTAATAAATATCCTAACAAACTAGCTAATAAATATCCTAACAAAATAATCTAATAATATCTTAACAAATATTCGACAATAATAATAAAATAAAGATAATAATAATGATCTAATCCCTATCCAGATCACACTATTCACAAGTTATGAGAATCATCTAAATCCTTGTCGATGTATAAAAAAAACATAGTCATCAAATGGGATCTTGTTTGATTCATTTTAATGAATATACACTTTATTAATATATAATTTTTACAAAAAAAAAATTAACTATGAAATAACTCAAGATATTTAACATATAAATTGTACATTGACAAATAGGTATAAAAGAAGTAGCAAGATAATTATAGATTAGAGAGAGTAGTTATTTTTCACTATAATATAATAGAGAACAACAAAAYTTTACCAAAATGTATTTTGTTAAAAAAACCATGCAAACATAGCCAATAAATCCATTAAAAATTCAAGGCCAGTTTCACCTCATAATCATATGGCAAGAGAGGAGTAGCCCCTTAATCTCATAACAAGATTAGCCCCGTGCGTTGCACGATTTACATAGTTTGTTTATTCAAAAACAAAAATTAAAGGAAACATCACAATTTACACCCAAATAAAGTACGTTATTCAAGTTTCAAATTACAACCACTTAAAGTGTTTGTTATTTTGCAACTTAGAGCTACTTAATGTTTAACGTTAATCAAATTGTAACACGCAATATGGATATTTCTCAAAAACAAACAAAATAAAWCTTGCTACTAAAAAACAACCACATGATTTTTAATAAAAGAAAAACAACCGTAAATGAGTATAAAGGGGAAAAAGTTATTGTGTCAGTAAATTTAAAATTAACTATGAAGTACATTAGTGAATTTAGCTATAAATTTAAAGTTTTTCATTAATAACAATATAGTATTTACTTATTTTTAATTTTTTTAGAAAAAAAGGTGTAGTGATAATTTTGATTTACTAGGAATTTGTTTATTAGAAATTAAAAAAGAAAAAGAAAAAAAATTATACTCCKTTCGTTCCACTAAATTTGTGCCTCAAGGAAAATCGGCATTATTCATTCGTAATGAGAATATTCTAATTTTCCGACTATATATAATAAAGAATATAGTCAAGTGAGATCATGTTGGAATCATCTTAATGAGTAGTTTATTAAAATTRCATTTTTATAATTTTTACTATTGTAAAATTAAAAATATTTGACTTATAAATTGTGCATTGTCAAACGTGTATAGTAAAAGTGGCATGAATTTACTYGAACAMGGGGAGTATCATTTTTAATTTTACATAGAATTTTTTTAATGAGATTTTGGCATGTGTCTCATGTTGATGTAAGCATGTTCTATTACAAACCGTAGATATTATGCGTGATTTTATTGTATTGTTGTGTTTGGCTTGAATCGTCTTGCATGTAGTGGTGAATTTAGATATTTAAGGATAAAGATGAAATCAACAGTAATATAATTAGATAGTTCTCGATCAAATTTTCGATTTTATAATAAAGTTTAAATTATTCGGATTTAAACTTCATTTTWWAAAAAAATAAAATTATTCAAAATTTAGAGTTTAAACTTATCTTTCCAAAGCACATTTATTAACTTATAATCATTATTAATATTTTTTTTCCATTTTTATTCAATCATTAAACTAGGAGAGTTGGGAGGGAAAAATATAAAGGTGTGGATTGTTTTAGTAATAGTTATAGATAGATAGTTTGCTTTTTCAAAAAAAAAAAGTTGATTGAGGGAACATCACAATTTACACCCAAATAAAGTACATTATTCAAATTCAAATTACAACCACTTAAGGTATTTGTTATTTTGCAACTTATAGCCACATACAGTTTAATGTTAATCAAATTGTAGCACACAATATATATAGATATTTCTAAAAAAACAAATACAAGTAAAATAAATTTTGCTGCTAAAAAACAATCATATGGTTCTTGATAAAAAAATCATAAATGACTATAAGAGAGGTGGGGGGGGGGGGGGGGGGATTGTTGTGTTAGCATAGTTAAACTTAGCCACGGAGTACATTAGTGGATTTAACTATAAATTTAAGCTCTGTTCTTTTCAACTTATTTTCAGTACTTATTGAATAAGATAAGTTCAGATAAGTTCAGATGAGTTCTAATAAGTATAATCATTATTTTTTCCTCTCACAAAATAAGTTTAGCTAATTTCAGATAAGTATCAATAAATTTAGATAAGTTCAGATAAGTACAAATAAGTTGAAAAGAACACACCTTTAATGTTTTTCGCTAATAAAAATATAGTATTTATTTATTTTTATTTATTTAGAAAAAAWGGTGTAGTGATAATTTTGAATTCCTAGGAATTTGTTTATATATTAAAAAAAAGAAAAAGAAAAAATTATATCATTTTTAATTTTAAAGGGAATTTTTTAATGGGATGTTGACATGCGTCGCATGCTCATGTAAGCATGTTCTATAAGCATGTGGTAGCAACTCTTGAACTTTAACAATGTGAGATTTATCACCACAACATTCCCATTAATTCTAATGTGAGACAACAGTTACACTTACACGTGAATTGTTCTTGGCCTCAACAATTCTATATTAGTTATCCGAATTAAAGTATCACTATTCAATAATTTAGAAAATAACAACTATTTTAACTACTACTGTCATGAAAAAATTGTACTGATCATCATCAATGATACATTTCATTAGTGTTTGTCGTAACTCTAATGGGTATTCTCTCTCTCTCTCAATATATATATTAGAGTGTTTTGTTCCTTTCCTTAGATAAGCTAGGGAACTGTGGTTTGGGTGTAAAGTGTGGTTTGGGTGTGATTGTCAATTTATGGTAGATTATAAGTTCTATTTTGCCATAATATTGCATGGTGAGAACAAAATTACATTGGTGAATAAATTGAAAACGGCTGTGTTAGTGCCTAGTGATGANGGGGAGTATCATTTTTAATTTTACATAGAATTTTTTTAATGAGATTTTGGCATGTGTCTCATGTTGATGTAAGCATGTTCTATTACAAACCGTAGATATTATGCGTGATTTTATTGTATTGTTGTGTTTGGCTTGAATCGTCTTGCATGTAGTGGTGAATTTAGATATTTAAGGATAAAGATGAAATCAACAGTAATATAATTAGATAGTTCTCGATCAAATTTTCGATTTTATAATAAAGTTTAAATTATTCGGATTTAAACTTCATTTTWWAAAAAAATAAAATTATTCAAAATTTAGAGTTTAAACTTATCTTTCCAAAGCACATTTATTAACTTATAATCATTATTAATATTTTTTTTCCATTTTTATTCAATCATTAAACTAGGAGAGTTGGGAGGGAAAAATATAAAGGTGTGGATTGTTTTAGTAATAGTTATAGATAGATAGTTTGCTTTTTCAAAAAAAAAAAGTTGATTGAGGGAACATCACAATTTACACCCAAATAAAGTACATTATTCAAATTCAAATTACAACCACTTAAGGTATTTGTTATTTTGCAACTTATAGCCACATACAGTTTAATGTTAATCAAATTGTAGCACACAATATATATAGATATTTCTAAAAAAACAAATACAAGTAAAATAAATTTTGCTGCTAAAAAACAATCATATGGTTCTTGATAAAAAAATCATAAATGACTATAAGAGAGGTGGGGGGGGGGGGGGGGGGATTGTTGTGTTAGCATAGTTAAACTTAGCCACGGAGTACATTAGTGGATTTAACTATAAATTTAAGCTCTGTTCTTTTCAACTTATTTTCAGTACTTATTGAATAAGATAAGTTCAGATAAGTTCAGATGAGTTCTAATAAGTATAATCATTATTTTTTCCTCTCACAAAATAAGTTTAGCTAATTTCAGATAAGTATCAATAAATTTAGATAAGTTCAGATAAGTACAAATAAGTTGAAAAGAACACACCTTTAATGTTTTTCGCTAATAAAAATATAGTATTTATTTATTTTTATTTATTTAGAAAAAAWGGTGTAGTGATAATTTTGAATTCCTAGGAATTTGTTTATATATTAAAAAAAAGAAAAAGAAAAAATTATATCATTTTTAATTTTAAAGGGAATTTTTTAATGGGATGTTGACATGCGTCGCATGCTCATGTAAGCATGTTCTATAAGCATGTGGTAGCAACTCTTGAACTTTAACAATGTGAGATTTATCACCACAACATTCCCATTAATTCTAATGTGAGACAACAGTTACACTTACACGTGAATTGTTCTTGGCCTCAACAATTCTATATTAGTTATCCGAATTAAAGTATCACTATTCAATAATTTAGAAAATAACAACTATTTTAACTACTACTGTCATGAAAAAATTGTACTGATCATCATCAATGATACATTTCATTAGTGTTTGTCGTAACTCTAATGGGTATTCTCTCTCTCTCTCAATATATATATTAGAGTGTTTTGTTCCTTTCCTTAGATAAGCTAGGGAACTGTGGTTTGGGTGTAAAGTGTGGTTTGGGTGTGATTGTCAATTTATGGTAGATTATAAGTTCTATTTTGCCATAATATTGCATGGTGAGAACAAAATTACATTGGTGAATAAATTGAAAACGGCTGTGTTAGTGCCTAGTGATGAGGTATAATGGTTCGAATATTGAAAAGGAGAGCGATCTGCGATCTTAAGTTTCAATCATGGATATTACAAGTAGTAACCATCATATTGAAAGTAGAATAAATTGAATTAGACATAACCTAGTGGATGAATAGTTGGTGAATAGATATGACACTGAATAAGACGTTCGCCAGAAAATAATAATTTTGAAACTCAAATTCTTTGTATGTTGTTGTAAACTTGCAGCCTTGTAGGTTGTAACAATAATGGAAGTGTAGTGACAAGTGAGCAAGTGACAACAATTAGAATGCAAATCGTGGAATGTAATAATGGAGTATATTTGTAGTCTTGTAGGTTAAATAGGCTAATAGGCTAAGAGCACATTACACGAACAACGTTGTACGACTTCACATTCGTAACAGCATGATTCCAAAATGAGGTTTGTCGCTAGCTAGTTTGCAAAGGGCAATGACCGACTGCTAGMACCAACTAAAGTCGAATTCAAGTCAAACACATTCATCATTATTCATTACCACTTTACCATTGAGGAAGTACTCTTACTACGAGGTTTGATAAACATCTCGAAGTGGTTGCCGCGATAAGGGGATTAATAAATTATTCGTCTTTTAAAATTTATATCGATGACTTTTAAATTTACATATARAAATTTTTAAAAATTACATATACGATGGGCCTCTGACTGTAGYTTTGGGTGGGGTAAATATTCATGTTCATACTGTTCATTTGAACAGTGAACAGTTGCATGCTTTTTACATGGTAAGGATATGATAATTTTTTCTTTTTTCTTCTTTTATACTGGACCACTGACGTCATATTTTGTCATTTTTATCTTTTAATACAAATCATTTTGTTATTATGTGATTTGATTGAGAGGTTGAGACTCTTCTTTCATAWGTTTTGATATGTTGATACTACCTTTTCTTCCTATCAAAGTTTTATCGGTGTCCGACTACTCTTCTATGGTGTCGGTGTTTTTGCTATGGTGTTTTATAAATCTTCATACATTATAATTCTATTATGTTTGAGTACTTTTATGGTGCATTTTCAATTCCATGATGTTTTTCTATGGTATGTAGTAGTGGCGGATCCAGGTTTTCTGATCTAGTCACCTTAATTTAATATTCGATGATCACCTTGTTGAGTTGCTGCCTTGTTGGAGTAGAGAGTGGCKGCCTATACTATAGTGGCTGAGTGGGAGAGGGTGAAAGATTTCGGGTTTTTCGCTGAGTGGATTTGATATGTTGAGAGACAGACGTGTTCAGTGTATCATGACTTACTCCCCCCACCTCTTTTTGTTTAATATATTACTTATTACTAAAAGAAAAACCAAGGAGGGACACATGTTACTTCATAGTTAAAAATTTTCCCTCTAAAACTTTTTATTTTATTTTATTCTTTTTGTGTAAATTTTTTTACTAATATAACACACTAGAGCTGATCAACTAGGGTCTGGACCGCAAGCCCGYCGCGACCCGACCCGAAAAATTGCGGGCCTTGGGCATGACTTTTTTGGACAGAATTCGGGCTGGGCGCTTCCCTTTTGTTCCYGGCTTTGGCGGTAAAATTTAAGGTGGCTTAGTTTTATTAAGCCCGGCCCAAAAAGCCCACTAGGTCCACTGCAATATTTCGGGCTTTGGATAATGATTTTAGGCRCGWACTTAGGCACGACCCGAGCCCGATTAATGGGCCTAAAATCCATGTCAAGCCCGGCCCGGACCACGATCACCTCTGTAACACATCAAATATATTTTTACTAAAATCTAGAAGATTCTACCTATATCAATATATAATTATTTATAAAATTGCAATATATATCAATATAATTAAACACATTAAACAAATTCTATTTATTTTAWGCAAAATTTTAATAATAACGTATCTTTTATTATAACTTTAGAGTTCAACGGTTGAAAATGGAGGTCAATGCCTGAAAATTATGAGAAGGTACTGGTCAACATTAAAAAGTGCTAATATATGTAGTAATGTACAAGAAAATGAAAACGAGGTAGTTTTGTACAAAATTTGTCGAAATGTAGGTAGTTATGTACAATTTATCTTATAGTAAATATCATACATACATTACAAGAGTCCTAGACTATTATTATCTTATATAATACAAATTTTCATAACAAATACTCCGTATTTAAATTGCAATTTTATTTCACTCTATTTAGCGTTTTAATAAATAAATTTAGTAAATACCGTGCATCACACGAGCCATTAACTAGTTTTAAAAAAAATTAAAAAATTATGTGGGTCTAGTAAGACTGGATCTGCCATTGATGGTATTTATGGTGCCTGGATTAGTTATTGAATAATTTTTGAGTATACGAGTGTGTTGAAGTCAAGACCACTACCAAGCAAGATATTTGATGAATGAATGAAGTAGCTTGTTGGAATACAGTAGGGCAACTTCAACGAAGCATATCTATCAAACTAATTGGAGTTTTGAGATGATTCAAGTTTCAGATGAAAGCTTGTTGAAAGTGCTTTCCAACGGTAGGTCACATGCCTGATTTGGTGGAGCGACAAAAAAAAGTTGTGGCCATTTCAAGTTGGGCTATTGTAGATCAATGCACGAGTTGCGCATTTTGTGCGTGGGTCGAGGGTTTTGCCCTGGGAGCTATGCGTGGGTCATGCATTTGGAGGCGTGAGTCACGCATATTGAGCAGTGCAGCGTGCTCTGTTTTGACACGTGAGTTGTGGTCAATTTGGAGCCACATGTTTTGGCTTGTAAGATAAGGCAAGCTTTGTGATAGTGTATTTTGTACACTTTGTAGTTGGCTTGTAGAATAAGCCAAGTAGTTGGAGAGTGCTATATATGCTATAGCATGTTGTAGTATCACTCATCACTTATCACAAGTGAAGTGGTCACACAAGCAAAGTGAGGTGACAGAAAACATCACTCAATCTAAGGTTTGAGAGCAAACACAAGAGAGAGAGTGATTGTTGTATCTTGTGAGGGCAAACACTAGAGAGCTTGTGAAGTTCATTAGGAGTGTTTGTAATTGCAGTTTTGTAGCTCAAATTTAGAAAGATTGTCTTTGAGAGGGTAACAAAGTTACCCATTTAATTGCTTGTGTTGTTGTTTGTTGTTCTTTGGTATTTGTATGTTGTTTAGRTCGGTTTTGAGCCACGCTTCCCCAACAAATTGGTATAAGAGAGGAGGTCATTTCGGGGGCGATTTGAAGGCCAAAGCTCAACCACATTGAGGAAGAAGAGGTGCAGGAAAGTAGAGGTTAGTGTGCTAAGTGAAAGAGCACCAAAAGTAGTATCACTAGAAGAGCACAAAGAAGTAGAAGTGTGCTAGAGTGTGGGAGGAAAATGTAGATKTCAAAGTGGGTTTTGAGGGTGTCCATACAAGTGATGAATTGTACGGCGCCGAGTAGTTGAGGGTGGTGCAAGCAGCGGTACAAGAAGCGATCTTGTATCGAAAGTCCATTTGATAGAGATGGTCATTTGGCGTGTTCCGTGGTGTGATGGTGGTAGTAGTAGTGGTGGTTAGTAGATGGTGTTGATGTTGTGCTTATTAGCTCCACAATGAGATGGTGTTGGAGGATGAGAGCACAAACACACAAGAGGAAGAAAGTAGCGGTATGTGCGAATTGTAGCGGAGATCTACAAATTGAAGAAGGGTCTTGAAAATGAAGAAGACCAAGAAGGATGGGGAGACATCTTATGCCTAAATAGAGGGGAAAGATGATGATCACATATTTCTATTGGAAGTTGAGGGGAATTATTAATCACAACAAGTAGTTCCATGGATGCCATGATGAGAAGTAGAAGCTCAAAGAGGTTGAAGCTTGTGAGGATGTTGTGGTGCTTCCAAAAGAAGTTGAAGATTGAAGGTTGAGGATGAATGTTCATGGAGTTTATGTGAGTAATTTCATGAGTATTTGAGGAAGGATGTGCTTTMTTAGTGTTGAACAAACACATCCGAAGAAGCGAGGTGAAAGGCCTCACTGAGGTGTAGATGTGGATGTTGTCGGCGGCGGTTCAAGGCGTGGTCTTGGGTCGAAAATCCTCCATACTTGAGGGTTTGGKGGCGTGATTCGTTGGCACATAGTGGATGCTCAATAGTGGTTAGGTACTAGATGAGAGTACAAACCCATGAGAGCTATTGTAGTTGTTTCATTGTAATCTAGGTGTGTAGTTACACACTAGAGTAGTGTAGTTGCTCAATAGTGGTAAGGTGCTAGTAGCTAAACCTTGTGTTTGTGTTAGTTAGATGAGAATACAAACCCATGAGAGCCTTTTGTGTGGATTCAAGTAGTTAAGGGTAGTGATCTTGAGGGGGAGATTTTTTGAAGTCAAGACCACTACCAAGCAAGATATTTGAAGAATGAATGAAGTAGCTTGATGGAATGCAGTAGGCCAACTTCAACGAAGCATATCTCTCAAACTATTTAGAGTTTTGAGATGATTCAAGTTGCAGGTGAAAGATTGTTGAAAGAGCTTTCAAACTCTAGGTCACACGCCTGATTTAGTGGAGCGACGAAAAAGTTGTGGCCATTTCAAGTTGGGCTATTGCAGAGCAATGCGCGAGTTGCGCATTTTGTGCGTGGGTCGAGGGTTTTGCCTTGGGAGCTATGCGTGGGTCACGCATTTGGAGGCATGAGTCACGCATATTGAGCGGTGCAGCGTGCTCTGTAATGACACATGAGTTGTGGTCAATTTAGAGCCATATGTTTTGGCTTGTAAGATAAGACAAGCTTTGTGGTAGTGTATTTTGTACACTTTATAGTTGGCTTGTAGAATAAGTCAAGTAGTTGGAGAGTGCTATATATGCTATAACATGTTGTAGTATCACTCACCACTTATCACAAGTAAAGTGGTCACACAAACAAAGTGAGGTGAGAGAAAACATCACTCAATCTAAGGTTTGAGAGCAAACACGAGAGAGAGAGAGAGAGAGAGAGAGAGAGAGAGAGAGAGAGAGAGAGAGAGTGAAGTTCATTAGGAGTGTTTGTAATTGCAGTTTTGTAGCTCAAATTCAATAGAAAGGTTGTCTTTGAGYGGGTAACAAAGTTACCCATTTAATTGCTTGTGTTGTTGCTTGTTGTTCTTTGGTATTTGTATGTTGTTTAGCTCGGTTTCGAGCCACGCTTCACCAACAGAGCGTTATCTTGATACCTACAATTGCAGGATCTTTCACCACCACAACCTCTTAGGGGCTGTTTGGTAAAGGGTTTTTAGGAAAGGTAATCAAGTTCTCTGATTCCCTTAAAACTTGTTTAATTGCTAGTTTTTGAAAAAAATCTTTCCCCAACTTCCATTTTAGAGTTTACCTAAATTCATCAATCACCATTCCTTCCTCCTAATTGAAACTAGAAAATTCCCAAACTCCTCTACCCCTTGACCAACTTTGACCACCACATATTAATCCAGCCCCACCTATAACCACCAACCACCTTAATCCGACTACCACCACCACCATTACCTTGACCACCCACACACATCTCCACCCCACCACGACAAGATCACCATSCCACCACGACAAAATCAGTACCCACCAGCATTGCCTTACCCACCCACGAAACCACACACAATCTAACCACCACTTCGAATCACGCCCCAACCCACATCACCTTGATCACCCCCACGAAAGCTAGATCCTAACACAAAACTACCACCAATCACTCACATGACATCAACCCCTCACACGAAAACCACCTTACGCACAACCAAAACCCTAATCACCCCATAAAACCCCAATTAGAGGGGAGAGAGAGAGAGAGAGAGAGAGAGAGTAAAGAGGGAGGCAAAATTGATGAGGCGGAGGAGCGAGGATAGCACTAGCATCGGCGATGAAGAGGGTAGCAACGGTGACAACGACAAAAAGGGGTGGTGATGTATATATATAGTTTCCAAAGTAGATGCCATGGTGATGTATGGTGGTGGTGATATATCATTACAAACAATAATAATCAACATAGGTTTCTCTGTTCATCTCCTTTCCTAACCTTTTGTTTATTTCTTTCCTTTCCTTCGTGTTTAACCAAATGGCCTCATATTTCTTTCGTCCTTTATGTTTGCATCCAGTGTATTTGTGACACTATTTATAGTCATGTAAAATCTTCTTAGTTTCATTCAATTTGTAAATTATTAATATTTACTTCATATAATTTTTCTTATGTACAATTAAACATATTAAACTTAAGTTATGAATTAAGCACACAAAATTTTCAACGATGCAAGTAAAAATGAATGAAACTTTTTTTTAGATGCTACCTTTACCTTTTCACAATTTTAGAGGTACAACTTCAAGTTAATTTTTTTTGAGTTTTGACTATGAAACAATTGTACAAAATAATATGGAGTATTTACTTCCTTTATTTTTTTTTCTTCGCATAATTTCTATATTTTATAAGTTGCATCATTTCCTGTTTTTGGCCCATAGTTTCTCATTGCCTCTCTCCAGTCACATAGGTGGTATCCTCTCTATCTCTCTCCTCCCTCTTCAATATTAGTGCATTATTTCAATGATGCAACTAATAAAAAAACAAAGTATAGTGTTAGAAAGTACTATTAACACAAATTAATCAAACATGATCTTAAATGACAATGTTTTTTGTTTAACTTGATGTATAGCATTAGATCACATTAAAATTTTTGAGTGCGTAGTTTCAAAAGTACAAATATAACAGCTAATAAAAATCAGAGAGAATATGTTACTGATTCTACAAGATGTTTATCAATGAGGTGATACCCGAGCCCTACAGTGAGTATTGGCCTTAGTATAGGTGAAAAAACAACAAAAAGATTGTAGAAAATATGTATCAAGTTCTAAAAAACATGGAAAATTTGTCCACAACTCCCACTAAAAAGGCGACTTTTGCGAATAACTGCCATCATAAAAAAAAATTGTCCACAACAGCCACAAATCTCATTTTCTTTGTTGACCACTGCCAAAGGGTGTTTGACCACCTCCAAAAGGTATTTGACCACCGCTAAAAGGTGTTTYACCACTYCCAAATGGTGTTTCCAAGCGTTGACTGGCCAAAGGGCATTATCAAAGGGTGTTTCCGGTGTTGATGGAGGTGTGGTTGAGGAAGGAGAAGGGTGAAAATAGGGTGATAATAGGGTGTGGTTGAGCTTCGGTGGCCGGTCAACACCAGAAACACCCTTTGACAGTGTTCAAACACCCTTTGGCGGTGGACAAACACCCTTTGGCGGTGGTCAAACAACATTTGGCAGTGGTCAACAAAGAAAAGGGGATTTGTGGCTGTTGTGGACAAATTTTTTTAATGATGGCAGTTATTCGRAAAAGTCACCTTTTTAGTGGGAGTTATGGACAAATTTTTCCAAAAAACATATACTCTGCATCAAATCATATTGTGTATTGATTTTTAATGCATGTAGGTCTTACTGATTTTCCCCCCCTTAATTATAAAGAATAGTCATAATCACTCGAATTAAAAACTATTATTGATAGCTAGATTATTTATTATACTAAAAAAAATTATGTCAAGAGTAATAAAACTTTAAGTAGTACTCCGTAAAATTATTCTTACCTTAGTATACTATTTACAACAACACAGTAAAAAACTTAGCACTTTTTTGGAAAAACAATTTTATTTTGGTTGAATTTAACTGTTACAACTTTGTTTAATATCTGTCAATAGAAGCACCACCTTTTAATATAAGGTCAAAAAGTTCCCCAAAAAATTAAAAGGGTTTTTCTAAGCTATGTTCTCGAGTTTCTTCAATTTTTAAGTTGTACCATGCTTTTTAGAAATTCTAAATTGTGCCTTCAAATTTCTTCAAATTTTAAGCCATGCCCTTATTTCACTTAAATCACTTAAATATGGTAGACTATAATAATTTAAAAGAAAAAGAAAAAAAAAACCCACTACCAAAACAAACCACCCACGCCACCTTACCACAACCATAGTTGTCTCCTTGTAATAATTTTACTAGTTAAGTTATTTAAGTGAAATAAGGGCATGACTTAAAATTTGGAGAAATTGAAGGGCACATCTTAGAATTTCTAAAAAACATAGGTATAACTAATAAATTGAAAAAACTCGAGAGCACACCTAGTAAATCCTGCACTTAAAATTCAATTGAATATAATGAAATAATTATTACTACGAAAATGGCATGCTAATTGCTAATAACTTGAAAAGTGCTAAGTAATCGTTATTGACAAAATTCCCTCAAGGAACTTCAAAATCTGGATTTGAATTCAATCAAAATATATGATTACTCAGTTAGTTAGATAGAGAGTGACCGAAAAAGTCAATTAGTTAAAGCTTCATTACCGTTACAGGAGAACTGAAGTTTGATTCTTGCACTTGCTCTTATGCCTCTCTTAACACAAAAAACTAAGTCATGTGTGTCGAGAGACTAAAGATATGCACGAGGAAAACTTCTCAGGCCTCATCACGATGGAAAAAGCCTCGATCAATATTAATTTTAAGTCAAACTCTTCTCACTAAAATAGACAAACGACTRTGTAACAAAAATATATACATGACTCGGGTCAAACATGTTCCACGAAGAACTTAAATTCCTATCAATATATAGTTCTCACTATTGTTGAAAATCACATACTTCCACGTAGTCTTCTCTCTTTTAGTCTCAAGCTTAACTTAAAAGAATAATTCATTACTTTGTTTATAGTAAATTTACTCAAATTTTCCCTCACCCCAAAAACTAAACTTAAATGGATTACATCTGACCTCTTAGTTAGGAACTAGGGATAGGGACAAAGAACAATTGACTTATACTTTAGATTAGAAAAGCTTTGTTTATGCTCTCAATGAATTGCTTAAGTTAGATATATGTTTTTCGGAAAAACTTAAAGCATGATTTACAATTTTCAAATCTTTAACTTCAAGCAAAGCAAATGTTCCATATCATTACTCTAGTACTCTATCCATGATTCCACTAACATAAATAGTGTTCCTCAAATTATTGGACTAATCCCAACATCTATCCACTCATCTATATATCTACTACATGGTTTGTGGATAGAAAGTGCGCATTTAAACTTAAATTTGGATWTTTTTTTTTAAAAAAACTATAAAAACCTTGATAAATATCATTGAATAAATATTTTTTTTCTAAAGATAAAATTATATTTAAAATCATAAACCAAATTTATCCTAAGAGCTTAAAACACATAGGGTCCACAAAAAAGAAGTATATCCTATACTTCCTCCGTAATAAAAAAATGCAACACTTGTACTTTAAAAATTAGAAAAAATGAAAACGAATAATCTCACCTTTTGGTAGTCTTCAATGAATAATCTGAATTGAGCGATATTACGAAATATACTATTAAAACCTTTCACCCTTACTTAACATTATACTAAATGACCTGAAACGCTGATAATCAGGTCATTCTCACCTCTTTTTTTCTTTTTTTTTTCTTTTTTTGTTTTACTCTTTCAACAATTTTCTTTTTATTTTTATGTATACAAACCACCCCCTTCAAACCACCCCCAATGCCCAACACCACCCCCAACCGCCACTAATACTCCATAATCAGCCCCCACCTTCGCAATCCCCCCCCCCCCCCCCCACCTAGCAACTCACCCACTCCCCCAATCTCAATCCCCTCATGTAGTGGATAAATACGGCAAATCCCCTGCTATGAAGATATGTGTTTACCCATCTGGAGATATTTAACAATGACCGATGGGGTTCTCACAATTTATTGATAAAGCCTGTGTGAAATTGTGAACTACTATATTAATACGAATATGATAATTTCTATAAGATCCTACTGGTATTTATTAAGAAAATTCATTTTTAGAAATTTGACATTGAAAGTGAAAGTTTAAATTATAATTAGAGCTAAATGGTCATTACTTACCGCAAGAAAGTTGAGGATAAAAGTTGGTTGAGAACCTGATTCAGTCTTAATGTACTAGTTATTTTTGCTCGTTATTCCGAGCGTGGGTTGTAATTGTTGAGCTTTAATGGAGTTTTCACTTACGTAAAAAAACAATTAGGATGGTTGTACGAGTTGGGATTGAGTGAGGGAGAATGGTGGTTTTGTAAGGTTGGGCGTCGCGGTGGTTGTGAGGGTGGGACTGAGTGAAGAAGGGGATGGTTGTGGGATTGTAATTGCAGGGTGGTGGGGTTGCGGGTTGTGACTGAGTGAAAGAAGCAGTGGTTGGGTTGCAATTGTTTTTTTTTTTATTTTTTATTTTTTAAGCCAATTAACCGTTATGAGAGGTTGGTGGAGAGTTAGCAGGTCAATATGAGGATTTAAATATTGTTGAAGAAAGGGTAAGGTAAGATATTCCCGTAATATTTCTAGTCAAGATATTTGTTCCATCTTACTAAAATAATATCTCTAATATATATAGAAGGTATTGTATGCATCGGATGACAATAAATTTATTGTACATCAAACATATAGTTACCCTTTATATAATATAGTGACTCTTTATATCAATATAGTCACTTATTCTCAATTACATCAATATAGTGATAAATAATAAGGGTTACTATATTAATAAAAAAGGTTACAATTAACTAAAATGGTCACTATAATCTGATGTACAGAATTATTGTACATCCGATATACCTAAACTTTGTCAATTATATATTTGTGAAAATATAAACATTTGATCATACAAAACTTACAAGTTGCAAGAATCCAACGAGACCCCAAATGACTATATTTTTTCTTATGTGCGAAGTCACAAATTACGATCAAAGGAAATTTGAATATATTGATAGTCAAACTGTTGAACTTATATTGTGACGGAGGAAGTAATAATTAGTTGTCCAAGAACATTGCTACATTTAGCGAGTGGATATGTTTTACGCCACTAGTAGAACATCGGATCCTCTAGAGGTTTTTTTGGTGGAGTTGTGAGATGAGAGTTTTATATTATTTTTTTTTTAACTGTAATTTTTTGCAGGTTGATTAATTGTAGCCATTATTTTACAAATGGAAGGTGCGATTTTTTTTTACACAAACTCCACCAAAAACAACTCTAGAGAATCTTAACCCATATAATGAGTTTAATACGTTGGGTGGAGTTCCACAGGCATGGTTACATCGGGCTTGACACATTTATCCACTAGATAATTCACCCATGACTACCAATAAAACAAATAAAATATAATAATAATTAGGTGAAGGCTCCATGACTACAAATTAAATGCGGGTAATTAGCAGATTAAACAAAATTTTCCAATAATAAATGGTGGATAAGGTTTTCCATCAAAATTTCAATAGCTAACCTATTACCTATAAAATGATGGTTAATTGTCGGAGATGGCGGAATGCTGTTACATTAGTCATGCGAATGTGGGGCTTTGCTAACACAACGTAAGTCATGATGACATTAATGTGCACACAATATATTCCGCAAGTGACATATTGCCATTCCAATTTTGCTGAATTCGAATTGGGACAGATAACAGTCATGCCTCAAATACTAGCCACCTGGAAACCACTCTACGAAATTTCTCCAATTATAATGTCAAAATGGTAACTTGTAGCGATAATGTACGGTACTATAAGTCCTAAGAAACGATTTAGAAATCTCTACTTGTACTAATCCCTGAATATTGTTCTAAGATTAAAAAACATTGTCCAAAGACAACATTACCTGCATGTTTTTTATTGATTAACTAGTATAAATGCCCGTACGATACACGGCTTATAAAAACTACTTTTACTACTTGAGATATACGAAGTAAAATAATATAATAATAGATGAGGGTAAAAAATATAGATATATATTAGATAATAAAAGAAATAGATCGGAAAGAAGCTGTTTGTGATTTTCATACCTTATTATAAATAATTAACACTTTTAAAATGAATAAAATAAAAATGAGTACGTACTAATTATAAATAATAACTCACATTATAAACATCATTAAATAATTACATGTATGATAAAGTACTGAATTGCTAAATACCGCCGTGTATTTACTGTCTACGCCCGTATTTTACGTATTTGGACTGAAATACCTCACAGGCTCACACTCACTCACCCTACACCCACACTTCAGTATATCACGGTAACACATACTCCATCACAAATTTCTCTAACTCTAACTCTAACTCTCTAACACCATCTACAAACCTCCGACGACACCTCCCCCCATCGCTACAACCCAGCAACGTATTGAACCCACACGACCGGGCCATACCACCACATGAACTCAGCAGCTCCTTCGCCCCGCCGACACAACAAAAACCATCCGCATAATCAGCCTCATTGATTGTTCAATGGTTACAGGCTCCAACAGCCCATAGTGCAAGTCATTCTCACTCAAGTTTTACATTGTAAATGAGCTTACATCAAATCAGTAGTAACAATTAATTAATTAGTTTCGTTTTGCATCAAATCTATATAGCAAGAGTAAGGAGCAAGGAGTGCTCTAATCCAAACCAAACATGGACATAGAAGTCTTTACGAATGATTCAATTCGTAAAATTAGTATTTCTTTTTTTTCCAAAAATGACTGCGTGTTAAAATCACACAAGTCCATGGTGAACTGCTGATTGTCACAAGCAAGGTCAATGGTACCTGTGTGATTTAATCACAGGTCCAATTGGAGACTTGCGCGATAAGCACACACGAGTCAATGGAAATTCGCTCGTCTAGATCGCGCAATTACATAGGAGTCGCGTTAATATCACACAACTATCCATTGGACCTGCGTCCAAAATCACGCAGTCTCCAATGGGCTGCGTGATTTGGACGCAGTGTAGTGTCCAAATATGAGATTTCCACAAGCGCGAATTTGTAGATTTTATGACATCCAAAATTCGAGAGATCTACCTGACCATTGTTGCTTCGGACTAATTCATTACCGTGGTGGACGTGGACGCCGCTGTGTGTGGTGGGGGCGAATGCGTAACGACTCGATGGCGGTTGAGTTCTCCTCCACCTTTGTTTTGTCGAAAATGGGATGTAGTGGCATGGATTGGAGGTCTTATTATTGATTGTAGTGAGTGGGTGATGGGTTGCTAGCTAGATTGTTGGTGGTAATGTTGGTGCTGGTATGTAAGTCGTGTTGGAAATGATAAGTAGTAGGGGGTTGCCAAAGGTGGGATTGAGGTGGTGGGTGTTGCAAGTGAGTTGGTGGTAGGGTATGAGTGGGTAGAGATGAGAAGGGAATATGAACAAAATGTGAGTAAGGCTGAAAATGGAAGTTTGCTACATATTTTAAGCGGTATGAGTAATTTGGCGTATTTAGCAACCCCTTAGTTAAATATCGTACACCACGTACCCGCCAAGTTGGACTTATAAAGATATAGGAAAATTGTAAACAACATGGCCCGACTATTTGTCCACTTTGAAACAAACTACACTTTTTGATTTTTAAAACAACTACCCACTTTTTTGTTGAGTTTGGACCACACCTCAAGATTGATTTCCGGCGAAAAAAAAACCACCAAACCTCTGGTGGTCCCATTTTACTTGGTGTATTCTGATAATCTCCTCCCTAAATATGAAATGACCCAAACCCATCCAATCATTTCTTTTATTTTTTCCTTTCTTCTTCTTCGAGTTTGACTTCTTCATTCCTCCTTCGCTTTCCTCTTCTTTTGTTTCTTTGCCTCGCCAGTGTCCTCTCCTTCTCTTCCCTTTCTCTCCCTCTTCTTCCTCCTCTTTCTACTCAACTCTAAATGCTATAAAAAATTTTAAACTTTCCTCTTTAACTAATTTCTCAAATCCCCTACACAATATTGACACATAATAATTCGATTTCAAGCTCAAAAAATCAAATTTGGATAGTGAGAATATGTGCTGCTGCCGTTGGGCTTTTTCAATTGCTCCAATAAAATCATTGCCCGGGTTAGATGGAAGCCAAACCAAAATCCTCTCTACTCTCCCTATCAAATCCGCCTCCACTTCCGCTCTTGTGTACGAACTCTAATCTCTCTGAATATATGAAGATGTGCGAGCTACAACAGTTAGCACCATGACTTGCCCATTGCTAAATTGGGAAAGTTGATTTCGCTGTATCGGACAATTCAGTTAAAATTTAAACTTTATGTATATTGAAGTGGAATTCGAATCACAATTAACATAATTTGTTCGAAATTTCCAAATGTTGAATCAGTGGATTATTATCATCTAAAAACATAACCTGTGAATGTGAAAAAATTGAAACAAATAATGAAGAAGAAATCTGGGAATCGACATAACAACATTACCTTAGTGGATGTAAATCGCAAAGTGCAAAGTAAGTGAGGCTAGATTTGCTGAAGAGAATTTCAATTTTAGATGCCAGAAAGAAATGATTCAACCCGAGATATTTCGACCTTTTGAAAATGAATGGAATATGACCCAAGTAATGAAATGGAGAAAGCAGAAAAAATTGAAAAAATAAACAGGGGAGAGAGAATGAGAGCTTAGAAAGACAGGAGGTGAGTCACAAGGAGGAAGAAGGAGGTGGTCACAAGGAGGAAGAAGGAAGTCCAGAAAGAAGGGAGAAAAAGAAATTAAAATGGAGAAAGAATTTAAATTGGTAGTAAGGGAGGGTATTATATTAGGTAATTTCATATCTTCAGGAGGAGTATTAGACCGATACAACCAAAGAGTGGGCCCACATGGAGCTTGGTGGTTTTTCTTCCCGAAGAATACTAGTGGTCGTGTCACATAACTCAACAAAAAAGTAGGTATGTGTTTTTTTTTTTTAAAAAAAGTGGTATTGTTTTTCAAATGTTGACAAAAAAAATGGGTAGTTGCTGACAAATTTCCTAATATTATAAAATAATGACCAATATTTATTAAAAAAACTCCTTGGTGATTGACCATAAATGACTTGATACAAATGAAAACCTTACACGCTTACTTGTAATCAATAGCTTTTAATTTATACGTGTAATTTAATAAGATCTTAATATCTTTCATATACCATCTTACGGCCTGTTACTTTAAATAAAAAATCCCTCCACTTTAATTTCATATAAAATTACGCACTCGCAAAATCGATTAAACATAAATAAATTGCATATTACCTGATGAATAATCCATAAACATGCTAATCCGTCCGACCTGATTCCTAATTAAAATTAAATCATCTTTAATTTAATTTAATAGATATAAATTAAGCAAGTGAGAGAAAGTCATTACCTTAATATATCAATTTACATAATTCGTATGATGAACTAATTTAGTAATAATTATGATTTTTTGAGACTACTTGATACCCGTAGCAATGCACATTTATTTGGTTTTTAAATATGTCTTGTTAAAACTTATTTATAATTATAAAATAATTTTTTCGATTCAAAAGGTATGTGTATTATATATTAGGTCACTCAAATTGTATGATACGTAATTATCTACAATATTATTTAAAAGGTGTCTCAAACAAACTAAGCACGCACATGGACTCAACTTGCGATGGTAATCGATGAACAATGTCAAGTGTCACATTCATCATGTAAACATCTCAAATAATTTCACAAATAAAACTTTTCAATATTTCTTTTAAATATTATCTATCTTCTAGCTTTTCCTTCTATCTTTTCATCTTTTATTTTTTTTTCACCATTGTCACCTCTTTTTTCTTATTTAAGATTCTTAATGAATATACACATCTAATAATCATAATAAATAATAATAATAATAATAAAATTAATAATAAATATATATAATAATGAGATGATAATGATGAATAATATAATAATAATAAAATAATATATAGTACAATATTTCCATATATATACGAATACTGTGAATTAATATTATTGATTAATTTTTTTACAAATCATATGATAATTTCTTTTTGTAATTATGTATTATAATGTGATGAGGTCAAAAAGTAAATAGATTGAGATTAAATGTGTTTAACCAAAATGAAATATAAGAACATCACAAAACATAAGTAATAATAAATAATAAAAAACAACCAATGAGAAATTCATGTACAACATTTAAAATCGGGAGATACCATGTTTGAGAAATACGTGAAGATTTCAATCTATGAATTAGTAGAATAAAAACTCAAAAGCACCGCAAAATTATGAAACGAGAGTAGGATAATTAATATTATCTCATTTTTTATTTAGTTTCAAAATRTACTCAGTTATWTTTACAATTGCAATTTCACTATATTGTACATCAAATTTCACATATGTAAAAACAATGAAATTAATAAAAGAAAATAATAAGATAAAAATGAAATCGTATGACCCAGGCAACGTCGGGTCAKAATACTAGTTATATGATAAAAATATCGTACAARTCATACCTGACCAAGGTTAAATCTATACATATATGACAAACGAATGACCAAAATTTAACAAAAATTTAGATAATTAACCAAACTGAATGAGTAATTATTTCAATATCGATAATTTTGCAAATATATATAAAATAACTCTATGTAATGGCCAAACTTGCATTACAAAATACTCTCAATACTTAACTCGAGTTAGACCTATATGTAAGAATTATATGAAATTCAAAATTAACTCAAATCAATGAAAATTGTGTTCATTATTGATTATTTTACGAATAAAAATGTACCCTTATTTGTAATGGACTAAATTTTTTAACTCGATAAGAATTAAGCTTGCATCATTATGTAAGATAAGTTAACTATTATTTGATAAGAAAATAAAATAAACGTAATCAATCAATAAAGGCATAAGATAAAGCAAAAAAATAAAATGATACCTTTGTTGGCTTGTACTATATGACTTTTTCCAAAATTACCCTAAAATTTTCAACAGCAATAGCTATTAAAATTTAGAAGGTGGAAAAAAATTTAATGAATGACTACTGTATTTTTACTTTCATACCACAATCATTGTATAGAATTACCAGCTAAATTGAAACAAATTTGAATAGTGAAAGATTCATATTCAATTTTCTAACACGCACTTCNCCCCACCCTAGCAACTGCCACCACTCCCCCAATCTCACATCCCTCTCATGTAGTGGATAAATACCGGGCAAATCCCCTGCTATGAAGATATATGTTGTTTACCCATCTGGAGATTATTAACAATTGACCGATGGGGTTCTCACAATTTATTGATAAAGCCTGTGTGAAATTGTGAACTACTATATAATACGAATATGATAATTTCTATATGATCCTACTGGTATTTATTAAGAAAATTCATTTTTAGAAATTTGACATTGAAAGTGAAAGTGTAAATTATAATTAGAGCTAGAATGTCTATTACTTACCGCAAGAAAGTTGAGGATAAAAGTTGGTTTGAGAACCTGATTCAGTCTTAATGTACTAGTTATTTTTGCTCGGTTATTTCCGAGCGTGGGTTGTAATTGTTGAGCTTTAATGGAGTTTTCACTTACGTAAAAAAACAATTAGGGATGGTTGTACGAGTGTGGGATTGAGTGAGGGAGAATGGTGGTTTTGTGAGGTTGGGCGTCGGCGGTGGTTGTGTGAGGGTGGGACTGAGTGAAGGAAGGGGATGGTTGTGGATTGTAATTGCAGGGTGGTGGGGGTTGCGGGTTGTGACTGAGTGAAAGAAGGCAGTGGTTGGGTTGCAATTGTTTTTTTTTTTATTTTTTATTTTTTAAGCCAATTAACCGGTTATGAGAGGTTGGTGGGAGAGTTAGCAGGTCAATATGAGGATTTAATATAATTGTTGAAGATAAGGGTGAAAGGTAAGTATATTCCGTAATATTTCTTAGTTCAGATTATTTGTTTCCATCTTACCTAAAAATTAATATCTCTAATTATATATTTGTGAAAATATAAACATTTGATCATACAAAACTACAAGTTGCAACGAATCCAACGAGACCCCAAATGACTATATTTTTTTTCTTATGTGCAAGTTACAAATTACGATCAAAGTGAGAATTGTGAATAGTATTGATAGTCAAACTGTTGAACTTATATTGTGACGGAGGAAGTAATTAGTTGTCCAAGAACATTGCTACATTTAGCGAGTGGATATGTTACCTGCCACTAGTAGATCATCGGATCCTCTAGAGTGTTTTTTTGGTGGAGTTGTGAGGATGAGAGTTTTATATTATTTTTTATTTTACTGTTACTTTTTGCAGGTTGATTAATTGTAGCCATTATTTTACAAATGGAAGGTGCGGATGTACACAACTCCACCACAAACAACTCTAGAGAATCTTAACCC
>SNQN01002189.1:0-25447 GCA_008642245.1 Bassia scoparia | reverse complement strand
GTATATAAAATCACTATTATTAATATAAGGGTAACTAATATGTTTGATGTACAATAATTTTTGTACATCCGATGCATACAATACTTCTATATATAATTAGAGATATTAATTTTAGGTAAGATGGAAACAATAATCTGAACTAAGAAATTTACGGAATATACTTACCTTCCACCCTTATCTTCAACAATATATATTAAATCCTCATATTGACCTGCTAACTTCCCACCAACTCTCATAACCGGTTAATTGGCTTAAAAAATAAAAAATAAAAAAAAAAACAATTGCAACCCAACACACTGCCTTCTTCACTCAGTCACAACCCGCAACCCCCCACCCTGCAATTACAATCCACAACCATCCCCTTCCTTCACTCAGTCCCACCCTCACACAACCACCGCCGACGCCCAACCTCACAAAACCACCATTCTCCCTCACTCAATCCACACTCGTACAACCATCCCTAATTGTTTTTTACGTAAGTGAAAACTCCATTAAAGCTCAACAATTACAACCACGCTCGGAAATAACCGAGCAAAAATACTAGTACATTAAGACTGAATCAGGTTCTCAACCAACTTTTTATCCTCAACTTTCTTGCGGTAAGTAATAGACATCTAGCTCTAATTATAATTTACACTTTCACTTTCAATGTCAATTTCTAAAAATGATTTTCTTAATAAATACAGTAGGATCATATAGAAATTATCATATTCGTATTATATAGTAGTTCACAATTTCACACAGGCTTTATCAATAAATTGTGAGAACCCCATCGGTCAATTGTTAATAATCTCCAGAGGGTAAAACAACAATATCTTCATAGCAGGGATTTGCCCGTATTTATCACTACATGAGAGGTGTGAGATTGGGGGAGTGGTGGGCAGTTGCTAGGGTGGGGGGGGGGGGGGGGGGAATTGCGAAGGTGGGGGCTGATTATGGAGTATTAGTGGGCGGTTGGGTGGTGGTTTGGGCCATTGGGGGTGGTTGAAGGGGGCTGGTTTGTTCCCATAAAATAAAAAGAAAATGGTTGAAAGAGTAAAACAAAAAGAAAAAAAAAAGAAAAAAAAGAGGTAGATGACCTGATTATCAGGTTTCAGGTCATTTAGTATAATTGTTGAAGATAAGGTGATAAGGTTAGTATATTCGTATAATCGCTCATTCAGATTATTCATTGAAGACTACCAAAAAGGTGAGATTATTCGTTTTCATTTTTCTAATTTTTAAAGTACAAGTGTTGCATTTTTATTACGGAGGAAGTATAGGATAACTTCTTTTTTGTGGACCCTATGTGTTTAGCTCTTAGATAAATTTGTTTATGATTTTAAATATAATTTTATCTTTAGAAAAAAAATTTTATTCAATGATATTTATCAAGGTTTTTATAGTTTTTTTAAAAAAAAAATCCAAATTTAAGTTTAAATGCGCACTTTCTATCCACAACCATGTAGTAGATATATAGATGAGTGGATGTGGATAGTTTCATACTTTATATCAATATAGTCACTTATTCTCAATTTACATCAATATAGTGATAAATAATAAGGGTTACTATATTAATAAAAAAGGTTACTATATTAACTAAAATGGTCACTATAATCTGATGTACAGTAAATTTATTGTACATCCGATATACCTAATACTTTGTCAATTATATATTTGTGAAAATATAAACATTTGATCATACAAAACTACAAGTTGCAACGAATCCAACGAGACCCCAAATGACTATATTTTTTTCTTATGTGCAAGTCACAAATTACGATCAAAGTGAGAATTGTGAATAGTATTGATAGTCAAACTGTTGAACTTATATTGTGACGGAGGAAGTAATAATTAGTTGTCCAAGAACATTGCTACATTTAGCGAGTGGATATGTTACTTGCCACTAGTAGAACATCGGATCCTCTAGAGTGTTTTTTTGGTGGAGTTGTGAGGATGAGAGTTTTATATTATTTTTTATTTTACTGTTATTTTTTGCAGGTTGATTAATTGTAGCCATTATTTTACAAATGGAAGGTGCGGATGTACACAACTCCACCAKAAACAACTCTAGAGAATCTTAACCCATATAATGAGTTTAATACGTTGGGTGGAGTTCCACAGGCATGGTTACATCGGGCTTGACTACATTTARCCACTAGYTAATTCACCCATGGACTACCAATAAAACAAATAAAATATTAATAATAATTTAGGTGAAGGCTCCATGACTACAAATTAAATGCGGGTAATTTAGCAGATGAGTAAACAAAATTTTTCCAATAATAAATGGTGGATAAGGTTTTTTCCATCAAAATTTCAATAGCTAACCTATTACCTATAAATGATGGTTAATTGGTCGGAGATGGCGGAATGCTGTTACTTTAGTCATGCGAATGTGGGGCTTTGCTAACACAACGTAAGTCATGATGACATTAATGTGCACACAATTATATTCCGCAAGTGACATATTGCCATGTCCAATTTTGCTGAATTCGGAAATTGGGACAGATTACAGTCATGCCTCAAATACTGCCACCTGGAAACCACTCTACGAAATTCTCCAATTATAATGTCAAAATTGTAACTTGTAGCGATAATGTACGGTACTATGAAGTCCTAAGAACGATTTAGAAATCTCTACTTTGTACTAATCCCTGAATATTGTTCTAAGATTAAAAAACATTGTCCAAAGACAACATTACTGCATGTTTTTTTAGTGATTAACTAGTATAATGCCCGTACGATACACGGCTTATAAAAACTACTTTTTACTACTTTGAGGATTACGAAGTAAAATAATATAATAATAGGAGTGGGTAAAAAAATTAAGATATATATTAGAGTAATAAAAGTGTAAATAGATCGGAAAGAAGGCGTGTTTTGTGATTTTCATACCTTATTATAAAATAATTTAACACTTTTATGAAATGGAATAAAATAAAAATGAGTACTACTATTATAAATTAAGAACACATTATTAAACATCATAAATAATTTAATGTATGATAAAGTATCTGAATTGCTAAATAACCAGCCGTGTATTTACTTGTCTACCGCCCGTATTTTACGTATTGGACTGAAAACCTCACAGGCTCACACTCAACTCACCTCACACCCACACTTCATGTATTCACGTATCACATACTCCTCACAAATTTCTCTAACTCTAACTCTAACTCTCTAACACCATCAACAACCTCCGACGACACCCTCCCCCATCGCTACACTACCAGGCAACGTATTGAACCCACATCACCGGTGCCATACCAGCCACATGAACTCAGCAGCTCCCTTCCGCCCCCGCCGAACACCCAACGAAACATCCGCATAATCAGGCCTCATGTGATTGTTGCATATGTTACAGGCTCCATACAGCCCATAGTGCAAGTCATTCCTCAACTTCAGTTTTACATTGTAAATGAGCTTACATCAAATGTAGTAACAATTAATTAAGTATTTTCGTTTTGCATCAAAATCTATATAGCAAGAGTAAGGAGCAAGGAGTGCTCTAATCCAACCAACATGGACATAGAAGTCATTTACGAATGATTCAATTTCGTAAAATTAGTATTTCTTTTTTTTTCCAATAAATTGACTTGCGTGTTAAAATCACACAAGTCCCATGGTGAACTGCGTGATTGTCACAAGCAGGTCAATGGGTACCTGTGTGATTTTAATTCAAGGTCCATGGAGACTTGCGCGATAAGCACACACGAGTCCAATGGAAATTCGCCTCGTCTAGATCGCGCAAGTTATACATAGGAGTCGCGTTTAATACACACAACTATCCATTGGACCTGCGTCCCCAAAATCACGCAGGTCTCCAATGGGGCTCCGTGATTTTGGCACGCAAGTGTAGTGTCCAAATATGAGATTTCCAACAGCGCGAATTTGTAGATTTTATGACATTCAAAATTCGAACGTACCTTGACCATTGTTGCTTCGACTAATTCGATTACCGTGGTGGACGTTGGACGCCGCTTGTGGTGTGTGGTGGGCGAAATTGCGGTACGACGTCGAGGTGGCGGTTGAGTTTCTTCCTCACCTTTGTTTGTGTCGAAAAATGGGGACTTGTGGCATGGAGTTGGAGGGTCTTGATTATTGATGTAGGTGAGTGGGTGATGGGTTGCTAGCTAATTGGTTGGTGGTAAGTGTGGTGCTGGTGATTGTAAGGTGTTGGTGGAAATGAAAGTGAGTAGGGTGGTTGCAAGGTGGGGATTTGAAGGTGGTGGCGGTGGTGTTTGCAAGTGAGTGGTGGTGGGTAGTGAGTGGGTAGAGAGAGAAGGGAAATATGAACAAAAATGTGAGTAAGGGTGAAAATGGAAGTTTGCTACATATTTTAGCGGTATGGAGTAATTCGGCGGTAATTTAGCAACCCGTAGTTAAATATCGTACAATCCGTACCCGGCCAAGTTGGACTTATATAATATATAGGAAAATTTGTCAACAACTGCCCACTATTTGTCCAACTTTGAAAACAATACCACTTTTTTTATTTTTTAAAAACAACTACCCACTTTTTTTGTTGAGTTTGTGAACCACGACCTCAAGATGATTTCCGCGAAAAAAACCCACCAAACTCGTGTGGGTCCCATTTTGGTTGTATTCTGATCTAATTCCTCCCCTAAAGATATGAAATGACCCTAATACCCTCCAATCATTTCTTTTATTTTTCTTTCTTCTTTCTTCTGAGTTGTGACTTCTTCAATTCCTTCGCTTTCTCTTTCTTTTGTTTTCTTTGGCTCGCCATGTCCTCTCCTCCTTCCTTCTCTCCTCCTCTTTTCTTCCTCCTCTTTCTACTCAACTCTAAAAGCTATAAAATTTTAAACTTCCTCTTTTAACTAATTATTTGCTTCAATCCCTAACAATATTGACACAAATAATGTGATTTCAAGCTCAAAAAATCAAATTTGGAAGATGAGAAATGATGTGCTGCTCCTGTTGGGCTTTTTCATTGCTCCATAAAATCATTGCCCGGGTTAGATGGGAAGCAAACCCAATCTCTCTCTCTCCTCCCTATCAAATCGCCTCCACTTCCGCTCTTGTGTTCGAACTCTAATCTCTCGTGAATATATGAAGATTGCGAGCTACAACAGGTTAGCAGCCATGACGTTGCCCATTGCTAAATTGGGGAAAGTTGATTTCGCTGTACTCGAAAGTTCAAGTTAAAATTTAAACTTTATGGTTATTTGAGAAGTTGAATTCGAATCACAATTGCACACATAATCTTAACGTCATAATGAAAATTTCCAAAATGTGAATCAGTGACAAAATTACTTATCAAAAAAACATAACCTTGATATGAAACCATAAATCGAAAAATATTGAAACAAATAATTGAAGAAGAAATCTGGGAATCGAAATAACAACATACCTTAGTTGGTGTAGAAATCGCAAGTGCATAGTAAGTGAGCTTAGATTTGCAGAAGAGAATTCAGATTTAGATGCAGAAGAAATGATTCAACCCGATATTCGACCTTTTAAAATTGGAATATGACCCATAATGAAATTGGAGAAAGGAAGAAAAATGAAAAATGAAACAGGGGAGGAAGAATGGAAGCTTAGGAAGAAGGAGGTGAGTCACAAGGAGGAAGAAGGAGGTGGGTCACAAGGAGGAAAGGGAAGTCAGAAGAAGGGAAGAAAGAAATTAAAATGGAGAAAGAATTTAAATTGGGTATAAAAGGAGGGTATTTAATTAGGTAATTTCTATCTTCAGGGGAGGTATTAGACCGGAATACAACCAAGAGTGGGGCCACATGAGGCTTGGTGGTTTTTCGCCGAAATCTAGTTGGGGTCGTGGTTCACAAACTCAACAAAAAAGTAGGTAGTTGTTTTTTTTTTTTTAAAAAAAGTGGGTAGTGTTTTCAAAGTTGGACAAAAATGGTAGTTGCTGACAAATTTCTAATATATATAATAATGACCAATATTTTATTAAAACTCTTTGTGATTGACCATAATGTGCTTGATAACCAAATGAAACTTACACGCTTACATTTTGAATCAATATGTCTTTAATTTATACGTGTAATTTAATAGATCTTTAATATCTTCATATACCATCTTACTGGCCTGTTACTTTTAAAAAAAATCCCTCCACTTTAATTTTCATTAAAATTACGCACTCGCATAAATCATTAAACATAAATAAATTGCATATTTACCTGATGAATAATCCTTAAACATTGCATAATCCGTACCTGACCTGATTCCTGAATTAAATTAAATTCATCTTTAAAATTAATTTAATAGATATAAATAAGCAAGTGAGAGAAATGTCATTACCTAATATTATCAATTTACAATATTCGTATGATGAACTAATTAGTAATAATTATGATTCTTTTGAACTACTTGATACCCGTGCAATGCACGATTTAATTTGTTTGTAAATATTTGTTTTTTAAAACTTATTTAAATTATAAAATAATTTTTCGATTCAAAAGGTATGTTGTATTATAAATTAGGCACTCAAATTAGTAATGATACGTAATTAATCTACAGATATTATTAAAAGGCGTGTCAAACAACGTAAGCACGCCACATGGACTCAACTTGCGATGGTATCTATGACAAGGTCAATGTGTCACATTCATCATGTAATCATCTTCATAATTTAATTTCACAAAATAAAACTTTTCAATTATTTCTTTTAAATATTATCATCTTCTACTTTTTCCTTCTACTTTTATCTTTTATTTTTATTTTCACCATTTCACTCATTTTCTATTTAAGATTCTAATGAATATACACATCTATAATCAATAATAATAATAATAATAATAATAATAATAATAATAATAATAATATAATAATGATGATGATAATGATGATAATAATAATAATAATAATATAATAGTACACACATTTTTCCATTTATATATACGAAGTATGTGTATTAATATTATTGATTAATTTTTTACAATCATTATGATAATTTCTTTTGTAATGTATTATAATGTGAGTGAGTCAAAAAGTAAAAATAGATTGGAGATAAAGTGTACCAAAATGAAATAAAGAACAATCACAAAATAATAATAATAATAATAAAAAACAACTCAATGAGGAAATTTCATGTACAGAACATTTAAAATCGGGAGATTACATGTTGATAATACGTGGAAGATTTCATCTATGAATAGTAAAAAAACTCAAAAGCACCGAAAATTATGAAACGAGAGTAGGAAATTAATATTATCTCATTTTTTATTTAGTTTCAAAATTTACTCAGTTATTTTTACAATTGCAATTTCACTATATGTACATCAATTTCACATATGTAAAACAATGAAATTAATAAAAGAAATAATAAGATAAAAATGAAATCGTATGACCCAGGCAACGTCGGTCACAATACTATTATATGATAAAATATCGTACAACTCATACCTGACCAAGGTTAAATTCTATACATATATGACAAACGAATGACCAAAATTTAACAAAAATTTAGATAATTAACCAAACTGAATGAGTAATTATTTCAATATCGATAATTTTGCAAATATATATAAAAATACTCTATGTAATGGCAAACTTGCATTACAAAATACTCTCAATACTTAACTCGAGTTAGACCTATATGTAAGAATTATATGAAATTCAAAATTAACTCAAATCAATGAAATTGTGTTCATTATTGATTATTTTAACGAATAAAAATGTACCCTTATTTGTAATGGACTAAATTTTTAACTCGATAAGAATTAAGCTTGCATCATTATGTAAGATAAGTTAACTATTATTTGATTAAAAATAAAATAAACGTAATCAATCAATAAAGGCATAAGATAAAGCAAAAAAATAAATGATACCTTTGTTGGCTTTGTACTATATGACTTTTTCCAAATTACCCTAAAATTTTCAACAGCAATAGCTATTAAAATTTAGAAGGTGGAAAAAAATTTAATGAATGACTACTGTATTTTTACTTTCATACCACAATCATTGTATAGAATTACCAGCTAAATTGAAACAAAATTTGAATAGTGAAAGATTATTCATATTCAATTTTCTAACACGCACTTCATATGTATGTTAAGTCTTATACGGAGTAGATAAAATATCTTTAACTTCTCGTTTTTAATAGCTTAGGGCTACACTGTACAAGGATACAAAACAATAGAAAAAGAGTAGTCTTCTAAATAAAGTGTTACCCGGGTATTAATTCCTTTTATTATAATATATACTCTTAAATCCTAATCATGTAAAAGTATGTAAATTTTTCTATCGTGTTTAGAATTAAAGATGTATTTTTAGTTAGTGATATATTATCTCTATTATATAAGTGAAAGGGGGGAGGAAGATGGTGTCCTCCTCCAAATATACAAATATGAATAATTATTATTTATAACACTAGCTAAATATTATTTTATCATTTAATTCTCCATCTTTCATTGAAATTGAATTCATGAATATTTTTCTACAAATTTGTTTGAGGCGCAAATTTATATTCTTACTGTTTTATATTTCCATCTCTTAATATATAACTGATTAATGATGAAAAAAATCAAAAATACAACGAAACATGTTTGATTTAGAAAAAACTTAAAAATAATAGAAATAAGTATATTTAATGTTTGTTCAAACCAACTAAAATTTCCATAAAGCTAATAGAATAACTATCAACTAATTAAGTTTGTTATAAAATTAATATACCATACACGCATAACGTGTAGAAAGTTTTAGTCCTTATTATTATATTCCATATTCAATAGTATAAGTTTGTTATAAATTAATATACCATACACGCATAACGTGTAGAAAGTTCTAGTCTTATTATTATATCCATATTCAATAGTATATTATTCGCTTTAATAGTATTGCTAAATAAAATTACTCAATATATATGTTATTAGCAATATATGATGACGACTATTGTGCATATATTCTGACAAGATAACACCAAAAATCTATTATAATTATTTTTAATCAAAATATATATAATACTCATGCGATATTACTACGTGTAGTGAACATAGTCATTATTAGTTTACAGTATAATATAGCATATCATAACAAAAATATATATTACCATATCATAGCAATATAAAATATTAAAGTGTATATATTTTGACTACATTTTTAGTCAAGTTTCATAGTCAATATTAGTATACCAATTAATATAGCATATCATTAGCAAGAAATATTATTACCATATAATAGGTAAGAAAAATTATTACCATATCATAATATATAAAACAAAATATTATAGGATATTTATACTTATACTATAAGATGAGCGAATCACGGAGTACAAATGTCATCCCCATCGTTGATCCCGCTGTCTTATAGTATAGAATATAGATGAAACTCATAACAACACATGGATCTATTTACTTTTTGACCGCTAGCTTGTGATGCTAAGTGGTTCATTGTAATTTTGTAATTGGTTCCAGTTCTTTTTTCTTTTTGCTGATTTTTAAAATTTAAATAAAAAAAAGATGTGATATGAAAATCACAACGCTTAGTTTATCAATACTCGCAACTTGTAAGGTCGTGTCAAATTAAAGCCAAACCAAGGTTTGAAATACATCAATTAAGATTTGAATACAATATAATTCATAATAAATTGCTTCGAGCTTTGGAGCTATTCAAATACCTAGTCTAATCAAGGATAAGAGACTGAAAATTGTGTTTAACACATCCCTTATATTGGTAACTTAGCTAACTCTTGAATAGTGCAGATTTGAATTTAGTGAGTATTTGGGTGAAAAGTTGTTGAGTCCCTTAGTTTTAGATAATGACAAACACAAAGATAGGGAAACAAGTTGTGAATAGCAGTGTGTATAATTGGTCTAGACCAGCTATAATAAGTATTGTTTCCTAGACAGTTTTATACTTAGCTTTATATTTGAAGAGTTAACTTGTCTCATGCAGGGAATGGTTGGATTGATAAGAGTTCTACCATTATGATTAGACCAATAGGAATTATTTCCTTGACTATTAAAAAACAGTCATTATCACTTTGCTATGCACTAATCTTGTTACATCACATCAAGGAGATAAATCCAAGACTTGAAGTATGAAGCATTCCATGAAGATTCGTAAGAAAGAAGATTAAAGATAGACTTCAGACTTGAAAACAGGAAGTTAAGCTTAGAATTTACTTTGAGTATGTTTAAATCTTTATGTAACGTGCTTGCTTGTATAACTTGTTTTGGGCTAATATAAGTTTAAATTTGTTTTAGTAGTGTTATGAATTTTTGAACTAATTGAGGAACTAGGTTACCTGCTTAGGTAATGTTGCTGCGATGTTGAAAATATTTTTCAAAATTTTAAAAATTGATGGCAGCTATGAGTATAAAGGATAGTATATTAGGTTTCAAAAACTTAGGAGCGAGTAATTATTTTATTTGGAATTGAATGAATATTGGAAGATGAAGTAAAATATTTACTTTCCTAAAAGCAACAAAGATATTATTCTTTGATTATTTAGTTTGACTAGGTTTTTGAAAGCCTCTCTCTAAGCATCATTTGGGCATTATTTCAAGAGCATCACACACTTAATTCAAAAGCCTAAAAGTGAGTCATAAATAAGCACTTAGAGCGTAATGTTACTCTTACACGTTTTAAAAGAAGTGAGAAAATGAGTAATTTTGATTGTAAAAGTTTCAATAACACAAGGGTCGAAGATATGCGAGTGTTTGTGAGTTCAAACGCAAAAGCTTGCTAGTGCGAGCATTGAGTGAGCACTCTCAGATTGAGTGTGGGGTGAACTATTTCCCGGAGTAGGAAACAATTGGGTGGTGTATTATTATTTTTCGGAGTAGATCAATAAAAAACATAGGATAGGAGGACATAGTCATAGTTGGATGAACCTCGTTAAATCTGATGTCTCTCCTATATTGCCTTACTTAGTGTTTTCGCTGCTAGGAACCATCCTGACTAGTTCCTCCTAATTCGAAGCGAAGAAAAATTAGATACCATTACCCTAAGCACTCAATTCCACCCCTTCTTGAGTACATTCAAACCTTCAGAAGTGTTGCAGTGAAAAGTTAAGGGTACGAGTTCCCAAAAATTGAAGAATAAGGATTAGAAAAGATTTTAGGCATGCCACTTTTATATCCCCCTTGTATATTTTGATTGGTGTATGCGTTTTGCTCATTATAGATTTTTTCACATTAAATATACAGTGCTTTACTATATAACTGCCACTTTCCTCCATTTTGCCCCATTTATACATCACAAAGTATAAAAAAAAACGGACTCACAATAAATTAATGTAAAACGGACCAGCCCAACTCAACCAACCCACAAAATATAACCCAACCCAATTTTAGGTAAAAAAAAAAGAACATTTTATTCTAATGCAAAAATACTGTATACTCTTCTCTCACAAAAAATGCTCGACAATCGACATTGAAGCTCGCCATTGAAGGTCGCAATTGAAGCTGCCATTGAAGCTCAACAACATCATCTACAACTTTCAAATTTCGACATTATCATTATTGTAAGTTATCAATTTTATTTTTGACTTTTGTCTCAAATTATTATGTTTCCATTGTTTTGAAGATGTATTTTGTTTAATTGTTTGAATTGCTGAAATATAGTGAGATGAATTAGTGCGTTTTTGTGTTGTAACTTAAGTTAGAATTGCTGCGATTTCTTCATGTGCTAATTGTGTGCTTCATCCGAGAATGCATCAGCGATTTATATTTTATGCGATTACTAATTGAGCTTAATGTTTGTAGTTATTGATATCTTAATCATGATTTTCTCAATTTGTGATCATGCTATTGTTGTTTGAAGGTTACTATTTGTTGTTGATTAAGATTTTGTTTATATGAAGCTTATGTGACTTTAATTTATGATATTAGGTTGTGAAAATGGTGAAAATGAGAGAGGCAAAGTATCTACATACAAATGCAAAGGATACTAAAGGTGATTTTTCCTCTATCAATTGCTTTTTGAATTGATTGACTCTGTATCATATAGTTTAACTAGCTTTCTGAATTTATTTGTTGTGACGAGTGAAAGCTAATTGATGTTGGATGTTGTTCTTGACACTAGATATGTGTGTTGATTGAGTTGTATCAAAAAAAAATAAAATTGTTTGACACATATAATTGATTGACTTATAAGTACTTGTGTTTGTTCGAATTGGTAGATCTTAGGCTTTTGATGTTCTTTTTTGAAACATATAATTGATCGCTAACTTCTGTGTTTGTTACTTGTTGCAGGAGATCAAAAGAGACGCACAAAAAAGAAGCGAGGAAGAATTGCGTTTTGCTGCTTTGAGTGTTAAGTCACCCTTTTGATAGCTAAAGTTACTCTTTTCGTCTTTGTAGTGACAGTTTTTTTACCTAGACTTGGTGAATAAGTTTAATGTGTATTTTTTAAAAGTTGTGATTTTTGTGTACAAGTTATATTTCATTTGTCAAATGACACATCAATGTTAAGGAGTTAATGAGTTTATTATTTATACTCAAGTTGCTATAGATTCATATGAAGTTACTCAAATCATCATTCAAGTTACAAATATTGGTTATTGGTTTAAGATATTGTTTCTAACTTAAGTGACACTTTTCTTTCTTTAACTTGCATTCATGTAAATGTTGACACAAATCATGTTGATTTCATTTAAAATACACCTATTTTGTTTTGAGTACCTCCTTTATAAAATTATTATTATTGCACAATAAAGTTTAGATTTTAGTTCAAAGTTGCACTTTCATGCACTTAAGTGACCATATAAAAGAGTAATATAATAGTCACCCTATCAAGCCAACGGATGAAGAGCAAGCCATCGGAAGTACACTTCATGCTTTTGTAAATGAGAGGAGTGAAAAAAATCTCCCTATCATCAAGAGCCTTTTTTTTTTCATATACTTTGGCATGAGGAATGCAACTCTGTCATGAGGTATTTCACATTGACCAAAAGACTTCTTGATTACACCATTTCCATATCCACCAATGGCAATAGAGAAAAGCAATTGCAAAAGTTAGAATGTAAAGAGAGAGGCAACTTAATATTTACACATAGCCAACCCTAAACATCTTTGTTCATTAAAGACACCTTTAATGCGATTCGGAGACATAATAACATAGATAGCTTTATCAACCAACAAGATTATCGTAAGATGAGCAAAACTATAAACGCTTGTTTTGATCATTGAATTGACTTCTTTTCGCAACCATTTCAAATTATCTTACTTAAGTGACCATATAAAAGGGTAACTTAAGACAGTAATTCAATAACTTTATCAAAGTACCAAAAGCTACAACGAGCAAAGTAAAATAAAATTAAGAACCATCGAAACAAAAGCATCAAATTCTTATACGACGTACAAGATACAACTAATAGCCTATGTAGGATTCGACCTACATCCTTTGTGAAAGCACAAAGTGCTCGACAATTGAGCTAATAGGCTTAGAATACAACAAAAATTATTTCTATGTTAGATTTTCTTAGAAAGACTTTTAACAAAACCAAGGATTTTAACAGTTACTTGTGAGATTGTATTTTTCCAACATCTGATCTTTCCAAGATTTTTCAAATGCTTCTATCGTCTCAAATTTCTTCAAGCAACTACTTGTATTAAATGTGTCTTACATATATGTCATTCATTTCTTCAATTGTGCTTGTTCTGAATCCAACTAAGGATCCTTCAAAATATATTTGTGAGTGTGCTAGTACCTGATTTCATAAAGTTACTGTTAATTCTTTCCAAGTTACTGTAAAATTGTTTAAAGTAACAAATATTTGATAAGTGTATCAACATATGCATTCTACTTTTAAGTTACAAGTTTATAAATACAAGTCATAGTTATTGCTTTCAAGTTACACAAATGTGAAATAAAATGGAAAATATTCAAAAGATTTCTAATAGTGACAATGTGGAAGAAAATTAAAGTTACATTTTCCTAATTTTAAGTTATGCTAATAGAATTTCAAGTACATCTTATAGAGTTACACTTATATATAGTCAAAAGTACAAATTGATTTAAAGTCACACTTATAGAATTTCAATTACACTTATGTTCTGTTAAAGTCACTATAAAATTGATTTAAAGTAACAAACAATTGATAAGTGTATCAATGTATGCATTTCACTTTTAGTTACAAATTTATGATTCAAAGTCATAGTTTATTACTTTCAAGTTACACAAAATGTGAAATAAAATGCAAAATATTCAACAGTTTGCTAACAAAAATTAAAGTTACATTTTTCTAGTTTTAAGTTATGTTAATAGATTTTCAAGTAACACTTTTACAGTTTATCAATATCAACTATAATATGCATTTCACTTTTAAGTTACAAATTTATGATTTCAAGTCATAGTTTATTACTTTCAAGTTACACAAAATGTGAAATATAAAATGCAAAATATTCAAAAGGTTTAATACTGACAAATGTGGGAAGAAAATTGAAGTTACATTTTCCTAGCTTTAAGTTTGCTAATAGAATTTCAAGTTACACTTATAGAGTTACACTTATGTAGTCAAAAGTTTATGCAAATTTTATTTGAAGTTACACTTATATAGTACGAGGAGTAGATATTACTGTCGACATACTTTCATCTTCTGGTGGTTCTTCTTCTGCTGGTTCTTCATCTACTGGTGGTTCTTCTTCAAGCATTGTGCATCAATTTGTTGTTGTTGACCTTCATCATCATCACCTAACAAATCTACATAACAAATCATCATCAATTCATGCATGTGATTACAGTAATTCAAGTAAGTAAAAGCAAATTTAAGTAATTGTTTAATATAATCATGCAAACAATAATTCATTCAAATCACATCTAATATAATCAATAAGAATAGAATTCCTTAACATCTAATAGATCGTCAAATTGATCATCCAAATCTTGATTTGAAATGAAATTTGGTATTTCATTCAAATCAAAAGCATTCATGTTTCTCACGTTAAATTTGATGAGAGATTTCGATCAATCGTTGATTTTCCTCAAATGAAGGCTCTTTCGTTGTTTGGTGAATCGTTCGTTTCTCTGTGTTTTGTTTGATGAGAGAATTCGATCAATTGTTCGTTTCTCTTGTTTTGCTTTAAAATTTCTCTCTCTCCTTCTTAAATATTATTTACCTATTTATATGTAATAAGTGGTTTTACAATAAGTTATTGTGAGGCAGACTCACACAATATTTTTTGTTTATACATTCTCTAATCATTTTTGCATTTAACCCCACTCATATTATAATATAAGTACATTTTAATCGCCTAAAAGTGTAAATGAAAACTCTATATGGTGGCCTCAAGGTTTCACTTTTTACATACACAACTAATTTTTTTCCCATTCTTCATAGTGGCCCAATGTTTTTTTAAATTACATGACACGTAGTGGCCACAAGGTTTGCATTTTAAACATGGTGACATTTATTATTACTAATTGAACCCTAAACACCTTTAAAACCTAACCCACTTCACTAAGCCACCCACTACCAGCTTTCTCTATCTTCATCAGCCCCACAAATGTAGGCAGCCCCACCACCAAAAATAGTCCCACCGTAGGCCTCACTTGACTATCACAAACCCATACCACCATCGCAAAATTGCCATCACAAGTCCACCACAACCACAAACCACCATTTTCARAAATCACCACCATCACAAAATAACCACCGTTGCAAATAATCGCAACCATCGCCAGTRCACCACAACCATGAATTAARACAATCAAATTRGCCTAGCCAACTACAACAAATTAACCTAACCCTCATGGAAAATCAACCCAACTTAGCAGTCAATTTGAATTCGCSCAATATTGTTGGGGTTAGAATCTAGGCTGTGTTGAAAACAAGGGTGAAGGTTTTAGAGCACTCAAGAGAGGGGGGGGGGGMGAATTGAGTGATTAGTCCCCTTTTTCAATTTTTCTTCTTTTCGAATTGTATGTGAGGAACCAGTTGGGCTGGTTCCTATACGCAGCGGAATATAAATCAAGTAAATGAAGAACACACAGATTTAACAAGGTTCACCCAACTATGGGCTACGTCCTCCTACCCTATACTCTTNAGGTTCACCCAACTATGGGCTACGTCCTCCTACCCTATACTCTTTTATTAATATACTCTGAAAAATAATGAACACACTCCCTGCTCTCCCTGCTGTTTCCCTACTTCAAGAACCAGCACACCCCACACTCTACTCTGAATGTGCACTCGACTGACACTCGTAAGTCCAATGTGTTTGAAATCACAAACACTCACCTAGCCTTCAACCCCMCTGTTGAAAGTTTTCACCTACATTGACAAGTTTTCTCTCTTTTGTTTTCACTTCTTAAAAGCTAAAAAAAAAGAAATATTACGCTCTATATTGTGCTCTTGTATATGATCCGATGAAAGGGATTTGTGCTTAAGTTTTTCTCTCAAAAATTCTCTTTTTCAATCGTGGATAGAATGTATTGAATATGGAGTATTAGATGAGTATTTATAGACWTGGAAACCGAAACCCTAGTTTCCTTAAATCACATTGACTTCACGAGCAAGTCAAGATGTGATTTATGGAAAGTATATATCTTGTTTYATTTAATCACAAAGATAAGATCAAACAAGGTAATACTCATAGGATTACGGTAACCAAATTATTCTCATCTAATATTCCTGCTACTTCGGTTATTTTAAAAAAAATCTCTGAACACATATTTTAATAAAAAATCTTTTTCAAAACCGCAGRTAGTATATTCCATACAGAGAACCTGGTTCCCTTCAATGAGTATGTTATYAATTCTGCTTCAAACTTGTACCAGAATTCACAACATAACTCCAAATACTTATCAACACTTTATTACTCAAAAAAACAAATCATACTATGGAGCACATTACATGAATGACCTAAATAGGCACTAAGTACAAATCTTCTTTTGTCTTCATGTAATCTTCAAGACTTGAATCTTCCTTTGATTCCTTCAATTCTGAGCATTTCATCTTTCTTCAAATTTCTTCGAAAGGCCTCCATGCTCCAAGTTTTGGAATGAACTCAACTACTACACATATAAGATGGTTAATGTATAATAAAYAGTATAAGACTTCTTTTCAGTATAGCAGTCGAGGGAACAGTTCCTACTGGTTCCCTASRAGTACATGGAACTTTGTTCATTCAACTATTCCCTGCAGCAAGACAAGTTAGGTTTAATAACTAGCACATGTAAATCTCTAACTTGCCTAGGAAAACATTATTCTATATTAGCTGGTTCCCTAACCAACTATATCATCAATCAAATTGTCCTGTTCCCTGTAACTGTTTGTCATCAATCAAAACCTAAGGGACTTAACAAAGGGTTTTGGTTCGAACTCTAGTTTGAATGATATGGGGTGGGTTGTGATAGTAGTAGTGAGGGGCTTCTGCGACGACAAAATGACTAGGTTGCGGTGCGTGGGGCCTGAAGGATTTTGGTTCTTTAGTGAGGGTTGCGATTGTTGGTGTGGCGATGATGTTGGGGGGGGGGGCTCTACGGTGTAGTGTGAGCGGGATGTGAAGAGAAAAGTGCTAAGGGGTGGCTTGGTAAGTTGAGTTAGTGTTGAGGTTTCTAAGTTAGGTAATGTCATCATGTGAAATTCAAACTTGGAGGCAATTGTGTGTAATTTACTAAACTTAGGCCACTATGTTAGGATAAGAAATATTAGTTGCCAGAGTATGTAAAAGGTGAAAACTCGACCGCCATATGTAGAATTTCGAAGGTGTAAATTTCATTAAGACGAAGTTTTAAATTCAAGTAATGAAGCAACAAACAATCTTAGTTTTGAAAAGCTGACCTCTTCCAAACAATTTCTTTGGCTAAATTTATGCTTGAGTAAGAGTTAATACCATAGCATAAGTTTAATTCAACCCCAGAAATAGATAATAAGCTAAGATCTTTTATACAAAAAATATAATAATTGGTAGAATGACGTCTAAGAGTATGAATACCAGAAGAATTAGTTTCAGTGATGAGATGTCATTCCAAAATACGTGTCAAATAGCAATCCTGGCATATCTTTTCTAGATGATGAGTAGTCGTTTCTGGATTGTTGAACCCTTAGTGTTGTAATTTCTGAACCGATTTGGGCAACGCATTTCATTACTTTCCTGAATTAACCATTGAAATCTTCTTGGTTTTGCAAAACAAGATTAGATGAATTAGGTAATCCTGAGGCATTTTCATTAAACATATTAAAGGACTCCATGAGGAAGCATGTTACATCCATTAAAAGAAATGTAGTTTACCTTCGTACAATATCAATAATAAACTTCTGACCGTTGACATTTAACCACATGAGAACAATATGTCAGAATATATCAATAATAGCCTTCTGTCTTTCAAGAGAAACCAAAACGCAGCTTTAGTATTATACACCCATCGCATTACAATGACTTTCGTTCATACCAGGTAAAGGACAATATCCCAACTATGTCATTTTTATAGCCTAGCTCCTTTTGTTCCATGGCATCAAGACCCACCCTGGTGTTTTGAGAGCGTGTTAATATAAGAACCACGGTTCTCTGGGAACATCAGAATATGTGCAAACAAGCCATGTGATGAGGAAAAGTATAATATTACTTCTGAGCTGCAAAAAGTATGTTAATTGTAATTCCCGTGGAAAAGAATAAATTAAACTTGGAGTGAGCAGTTGGCTTGAAGTTCTTGTGGATAGTTGCAATGAGTATCAAATGAAGGACAAAATTGAAGGGATAATTGGTAAAGCAGAGTGGTGTCATGATCTGCATGATGTTGATAAGATGAATCTGAAGTGTGAAAAACATTAGGAAGATCATAATCATGATTAGAAGGAAGAGGGGCATATTTTGGAAGAAATATAGGAAAAAGAGATGGAGTGGGAATCGTAGGAGAAACATAAAAATGAAAAGGGAAATGTTTTTCATGAAAAACAACGTCCTTGAAAATTTGTATCTTATTGAATTGTAAATTGAGCACATTATTTGCCTTTTGATTGGGAGGGTAACATAAGAAGACACAAATTAAAGATGTGCTTTGGGATCAAAATTTTGTTATGTTTGGTGTTATAGTTGAAACAAAACATCGGAAGTCTGCTAATTAAGTGAGCTACCAAAAGAATGCACCCCCCTTTAAGGTACTTGAAGTTTGGATTGAAATTTAATGGCTTTTGCAGTTTCAAGCAAATGGCTCTTCTAGAATGATACCTTTGGAAAGATAAAAAGATAGAATAAGACCTTATGTTAATTCCTTGAAATTGTTACATCTTACACTTCACACAAGAAGAATAAATTGTGTAATAGAATAGGCAACAAAATTTAGCAGAAATTGAAAAGCATTAGACTTAGATTTAAGAAAATGAATCTAAGTATGTCTAGAAAAAAAATATTATTATGAGCATCAGACTACATTAAGAAAGATATTATTATATTTAGGAAAATTTGCCATTTACTTCCAAATTTTGGCCATTTTTAGAAAAAACTACCCGGATTTTTGTAAAATAAAATTAACTACCCACTTTTTACTAAAACTTCAGAATTCTCTACCCAATTTAGCTTTTCGGTAAAAAAAGAGAGGATTCCGATTTGTAGGGCCCACTTTTCCCTCTCTAATTTTGTGGGTCAATCCTACGAAATTACAAATCTACCTTGACCTAAATAATTAATCTACTTCATTACCCTCTAATTCCTCCATTTCATTTCTTTTCCTCCACTAGCTCACCCTCTGTTCCTCCATTTCACTTCACCCTCCTTCATTTCATTTCATTTATTTCTCTCTCTCCCCTCAAATCTACTTCACCCTCTTCTTCATTTCCTTTCATTCCATTTTTTTTCCTTTCTCATCTCTAGCTCCTCCATTTCTACCACCGCCAAACACAACAACCAGCAAACAACCACAATAATAGTAGCCATGCGACGAACAACCACAACAACACTCTAGTAGTAGCTAGCTCCCTCCCACGGGTTGCAGTCACCTTCCGACGAATCAAAATCATCTTATCTCTCCTTTTCATCTCATTAGTGAATTTGGTTTCTTTCTCTTAATTCAATTTGCTTAATCAACTCCAAAAATCTAGGTATTTTCTTTCACTTCATTCTATTTGCTTAATCGTAAATTACTCAATTCAAGTAGATTAATAAGTATATACCAACTACTGTATATAAAATACCAAAAATCTGTAATTTATTTCATAATTCATCATATTTATACAAAAAAAATCAACATTTTGGGGATTTTAGGGGGTCTCTTGTTTGAGATTGAATTAGGGTTTTGATAAATTTTTATGGGGTTATTTTGTCTTGTGATTTTATATTGGAATTTGAATTGGATTTTAATAATTTTCATTTTGCTGTGGAATTGAATTGGATTGTGTGTTTATCTGATTTGTTAGAGGAAATAGAGATGAAGGAGGGTGAAGTGAAGTGACGAGAGTGTGAGAGAGCATATTTGAGGAGAGAGGGAAAGAGGAATAAAAGAAAAGAAATGAAGGAAAGGAGGGTGAAGTGATGAAATCAAAGAGGAAGGAGGTAGTGTGGTGATGGCGGTAATGGAGGAAAGAGAAGAGAGAAGGGAAAAAGAGGGATTAGAGAAGAGAGTGAGAGGGAGTGAGATGAATTTGAAGTGAGTGATTAAAGGTGGGTCTGGGTTAAATGATAGTTTTAATGAATAAATTAGGGGTATAAAAGTAATTGCACATAATAGAGGAGTTTTGGAGGGGAAGGATGAGACCCACACTATCGGAGGTGGTTTTCCATTCGACTGAAAACTGAGATGGGTAGTAAATTCTAATGATTTTGCAAAAAGTGGGTAGTTATTTTTATTATAATGAAATGTGGGTAGTTGTTTTTAAAAATGGTCAAAAACTGGATAGTTAATGACAAATTTTCCTTATATTTATTCTATGCAGACGACTTGTAAGGTCCCCAAATGTCTACATAAATCAATTGAAAAGGACTACTAGATTTGATATAACTACTAGTAAAAGATTGTTTTGTTTTCCTAGAGTTTGGGCAAACCTAACAGATAAATATAAATCATGGTAAGAAGCTATTTTATTGTTACTGATATCAGCTGAGAGAAAAGGAACATGTCCCCCTCTGCCTTAGGTGAAGAAGACGCAGAAGTTGCAATGCAGAACATGATTGAAACAGGAGTAAAAGATCTATTCAGAACARAAGAGCATGAGGAAGCATTATGAGTGAGCGATGAATCRTTATCAAATGCYGTATWGGTCTTGTGTGAGTTTACTAAGAGGATGTGGTTGGGTGCAATGAGGCCCCTTGATCACGCAGACATATGGCATAAAAGTTACATCACAAGAAAGGTCTGCACTTAGTTTTGTATATCGGACCCTATTAATTTAAGAGTCAGGAACATGCTGAGAACATTATGAAGCTTATATCATTCTCCTAAATAATCAATATGTAAATTTTAGCCTTGGTGCCATCAGGATTGTAAAATTGTATTAAATCCACCGGATTTAGGTAATCAATATGATTGTTTGATCTTTTATTTTTGTTTTACAGGGTAGGCATATAGTTTGGGAATTACAGATGCGAACTATTGAAAATGGTAGAATGGAATATGGCGTGCAGCGGGATTGGAAAAAATTGCGGGGATGAGCAAAACAATATTCCAAACCCCTTTTTTTTAAGTTTTTCAATTTAAAAAAAAAATAAGTTTTTTCCCGGGATAAGGAAAAGGATATGGGGGTCCAAATCAAACTTGAACACATGGTAGTTCAAGGAGCACATGGGTGCAAAGCATGTGGGACCTCATGTGTCGGGTACTTCAAAAACCAAAAAAAAAAAACTCGCGGTCGGATCAATGGACTCGCTTATCATTAGGTAATCAGATGTTTGTACGCCCATCTTTTGAAATTAAAAGCCTCTGGACAATATTTCTGAGCTGAGTGCAAAATAGCGATTTATCAATCTCAGCTATTTTGAATGATACTTTCTCTTAGGTATTGCTTAAAAGAGTTGAAAAAGCTTATATCATTGACACATGTAGATTCTTGCGGTCCAGTTCATCAAGCTCATCTATGTGTGGTACACTTGTACGCCATATATAGTCCATTCCATAAATGATATGATTTCTGCGATAGTGATTTTGGCAGCACTGTCTCCCTCATTACGTGAACATATAAATTTTATTTTTCTTCGAGCAGAGAATGAGCATCAGATGAGTGGCCAAAATATATTTCGTGTATTTATCACTTCACATTCTTTACCTTAATTAGGTATTTGTCTGGACTCTCTGGAGTGGATCATGAAATTGGAGTACATATATAGCTTATTCTACTTTATTTTTTACATAGTGGCTGATATTTTAGTTATATTCTTTGGGTGTGAGTATAAGTTTATTGGGAGCCAGATCAATATTTGTTATTTGCAAAAGATAGATTCAATTTCAAGAATATATCGTGCAATATAATAGTATTACTTGGATTGAAAGTATATAAGAAACATCAATTTTAATTTGAGTTGTTAAGGGCAACACCAGCTAGTTTACAATGTTATTGTGTAAGGCTCTGTCGTCATAATAGCTAAGCCTTTTAAATGAATCCCGGTGTCACCATATATCGATCACTGTAGAATAAGTTTTATATGAACTCATAAGGTAAGTGTTGTGTGTGAAAGATAAAATAAAAATATAGAGTGTATATACCAGTATAATAAATTTCCTAACTTGCTGGAAACTGTTACAAAAAAATTTTGTGTCAGATTCAATGGGAATCATCAGGAATCTGAATTTTTCAAATAACCTTCCAAAACTGATTTACAAAAGTTTTGAGCACAAACATAGTAATTTTTGGTTGCAATACTGGGGCGCTATTCCCGTCCAATCAGTCAGTGATTTGGGCTATATAATAGACCCCGGTTTCGTTTTCACACAATTGGAGTTATAACTGAAGATTCTCGGTGACGTTTATCTGCAAACTTCATAATTCTCAACACTGGTCAAATTTTATTTCCAGAAACTCTTTTAAATCAACCACTCTCAAATTTTCAATAGGATCTGGGCATTCAAGGCAATCGTTCAAAATTTGTTTTGACCGCGCATTGTTGCTATAATATATTAAGCCACAAAAATTGTTTCTCTGGTTTATAGTAGTGATCCAAAGTAAGATATCTATGTATATTATTCTCCTTTTCATGTATATATATATTTGCTATAGCCAATTATTTTTCTAATTAAAGACCTATTGATTTCTTGTTGTCACGCCTAATAAGATAAACATAGACAAACGATTTAGGCACCTTGAATGTTAACTTAATTCAAAGAGACACAAACTAATTAGTCTTTATGTGCACTAATCAACTTGCCTACTTCAATCTTTGTGTTTCTAAGGATTAATACGGAGATATCTATGTTGTTCAAGATTATAATGGTGAAATTGCGATTGAGACTGAGTAGAGGCCGCTAGATGCGGGGGTGTTATGCACTACTTTGCTCTTACCCTCGTCTCTTAATCCACGACATCGGTGCACGACCAAACAATAGAGTCCTTTGCCTTACTTTTAGATTTCGTAAGACATAATTATGGGTTCCACAACTTTCGAAAAGAGTGCAGTGATGATTTCCTCTATTTGATTTCGAGTATCCAGTTATCCACAACACAATCTTGTACGCCAGCACTCACTTTATGCTATATACAAGTATTCAAAAACTTGAAAATTTTAATATAGTCCATTGATCGACAATGGACTACCACAAGCCATTATAGAGGACCGATAAAACAATGTCACATGGGTAGTAAAGTCAAATATTGACTTTGGCAGTTTAGGCAAGCAAGAAGTTATTTTYGGAAATGTTAGATTTTTATTAATTTCTAATATCTTTAATAATCCAAGTATGTAATTTTCTTTATAATTTCAGAAAATAGGAAATTAAATTAATMTTTTGGATTTTTTGTGCWTTACCACTCCATTGTTTAAAAACTCCCACCTTTGATTTTTTTTAAAAAAACTCCCACCTTTAATTCACCAATTCTACCTAAACTCGCATCATTTAACCCCAAACATCAATTAATCTGTTAAGTGTGGGCCCCACCGTTGTTTTCCCCTTTAAAGCCCCAATGCAATTGTCGATTCACTCCATTTCTTCATTCAACATTCCTCAAAACTTCATTTTCTCTCCCAATTTTCTTCATTTCTGCTCGAATACATCAGGTAATTGCTTTTTTTTTGCTTGGATGAATTGCGTTGCATTATTAGTTTGATTCAGAGAATAACATCGAGGATTTGCTGACTTTTGTATTGTTCTTATTCCAAAAAATTCTTGCTTTATTGTTTAAATTCCAGATTTTCATGCTTTTGCTGTGTGATTCCGTTCAATTTTTCGCATTGCTCAAAGTTTCAAAAAAAATTTCGATTTTTTTTTCGCTTCAATTTTTCAATTTTTATTTTCAATTTTTTTTATGCTGTGTTGTTTTATTGGATTTTTTTTTGTTGTTGAGTGATTTTGAATTATATGAATAACTTTGTTGCTAGAAGTTAAATGAATACTCTGTTGATTCAAATGATATTGATTTTTTCTGCTTTTTTTTTTTTTAAAAAAAAATGGATTTTTTTTTCCTGTTGGAGAATGTACAAACAGATAATAGAGTGTTGAGCATTAAAGTAGCTTCTCGTAGTCACTCTCTTTTCCCATATAAAAGCGCACTTTTTCGGAAAATCCAATATTTCTTCTACTTTTTGCAGATTGGAGAAAAAGTTAAAACTCTCTCATGGTCGAACTTACTTTCAATCGAATCGCTAATCTCATCATTTTGGAAATCGATTGCCCTAATCTTCGCAAAAATCTCCAAATTCTATCTCCTCATACCTGCAATACCCTCGAAGTCGCACAATTTCGAGCAAAAACACAATCATTTTTCGACAATTCAAGCAAAGAGAAGATGGAATGATGGCCCACAAAAGATGCTTGAAAGGATGAAAGAGAAATGGCTGTAAAAAATTGAAAAAAAAATGATAGAGGAGGAAGAAGTTGAAAAGGGAAAGCGAAGAAGTGAGGGAAGAATGGCTGACTCGTGAAGTGAGGGAGTGTGATGGAGAGGTGAATTAGAAAATATAACGGTGGGGCCCACACTTAACAAATTAATTAACGTTTGGGGTTAAATGGTGAGAGTTTAGGTAGAATTGGTGAATTAAAGGTGGGAGTTTTCTTTTTAAAAAAAAAATCAAAGGTGGGAGTTTTTAAACAATGGTAAGTAAAAGGTGATAAAGCACATTCTTTATTAATTTCAATAATATATTTTCGAAAAGCAGGAAATATTTTTTTAGAAAATAAAATTACGCAATTATTTTTCCAGAAATTAAGAAATTTTAATTTTCTTAATCATTTGCCAGAAATTCAGATTTTAATTTTCTTTAAATAAATAGTAACATGATGATAATGAACTAATATTCAAAATAAGTTTATTTATAGAAATAGGAAGATCTAAAAATCTAAATAAAGCTAATTATTCAGATTGGATGAATTTTCCAGCAAGTTGTACAATAGCTTGTGGATAAATCTGGTACTTGTAATTATTCTTGTCCCTAAGAAATAACTGCTGATGTAAATTAGA
>SNQN01002188.1:41948-72884 GCA_008642245.1 Bassia scoparia | reverse complement strand
CAACAATAATATCAACAACTCCCCCCCTTACTTTGTTTCTCACACTCCCCTTCACAACCACCAATCCAAATAATAATCAACACAACGTTATCATCATATCATATTGTCATGGCAATGGCAACTCAAAGCCCACCCTCTTCCTCCCTCTTCTCTCTCCTCCGCAAAGCCGCGCGATCCCGCCTCACCGCCGCCTTCAAGCAGCCTCCACCGTGCTTTGCCTCCAAAGCGCCTCCGCGCCACCGCCGCACGTGATCCGGGCTGCCGCGGCTGAGGGAAATGAGGCTGCAACTGCCGGCACCGGCTGAGCCGAGAAAGGAGCTCCTAAGGGGTTCACCCCTCCTGAGTTGGACCCTAACACCCCTCCCCATCTTCGCCGCAGCACGCGGTACGGTTTTTCTTACTACAAGTTTTATATGCACGCGATATCTTCTAAAATATGTCACATGATTCTTCAAACATTATACTACTAGACTTGGGTCTTTAATGTGAGTTGTCTTTTTTATATGTGAGATAAAAGATTTAATCAAGATTGAGAGTGAATAACATGCCTCGAGCTTCTTGCTAATTAGATTTATGCTTTTGTGAAAGTAATACAGTAAAATAAACACTTATGTACTATATTATGATTTAGGATGTGTTCGTTCACATCACCTACTAGAATAAGTTTTCGAGTCAATAAATTCGGATAAGTTATAGTGTGCAAGTCGGGGTGTAATCCAAGTCTCATACAACACCCAACATAAGGTTGAATTAGGGTCGATCAATTCACATAAGTTCAATTCAATCTAATAAGTTAATTTCCATTCGATAGTTCGGGTCTAATAAGGTAACAAAACGCAATCGTTGGCTACATCTATATGTTTCAACATTAAGATTATTGCAAAAACTGATCCAATTCACAACAGGTGGACTTTAGGAAGGCGCAAGCTAGAGGATTCTACGGTGATAACGATGGGAGCGCACCGAAGGGCAAATTGGTCGAGGATGCAAAACAGGTAGGAACAGCAATCATGGAGGGGAGGGCCATAAACTTGCTCAAGTGGCTGGCCCGTAAAGAGCAGTGTTGCACTCGGAACACGAGACCTCGGTCCTAATACCGAAGATAAGTATGCTGCGGTGAATGTTCTAACTAGGGATTTCGCCCAATGGGAAGTGCAGTTTTCACCGAAAGAACGGTGTTGACCCAGAGAAGGTTAACAACCGGTAAGACAGGGATGTTGGCCAAAACATGAGGTTCCTTGGTAAGAGTGTTGCCCTATTGAGGTTAAGTTTACTGCGAAGCAAGTTTATGACTGTGGTAAGTTTATGTAATGTATTTTCCAATCGCAGAATTGTTGTGGAACTGATATACGTGTGATTATTGGCGGTTCGAGTTTTGTTTATCTCTAGCTCAGACTGATTGTTCTCTTATCTGAGACAATTCAGATTGTTAAATGCAGTCTGAATTAACATCTCTTTATCTTACTGTTGTTTAATTTTAACAAAATAAAGGGGATTTGGTAAATGTAAAGACTCGTCACAATAGCCTTTTGACAAAGCAATGGTTTCATGCTAGGCAGCTGTCAAGGCAGATATGCTCGAAGCCGGGTCTGGTGAACGCCTCTAGGCTTGTGTTATCTCGATAACACCTTGCCGAATTCTCACGAGGAAATGGGAAACAAATGATCGAAGTATCTAGTTGTTGGTTAGAACACTTACCGAAACTAAACAACAATATCGTCGACGACCTTTTTCACTTAGATTGTCTAATTGAATCGGGTTTTTTAGCTCATCATACTGGAACTTTGGACATGCCCGAGTCAAAATTCACTTTTCTGTTGCGCTTGTGCTATCCAATAAACTGGGTCACCAGACAATTCGCCTATGCTCTCACCGACTCGTCATGTGACAGCAAAGTGTGCCGTCGAATGGTCTGTTGGGCTAGAATAGTTGGAGTGACCGGGTGATAGTTAATAGGAAGGACAGCAGAAATTGGAGAGAAAGTACTTACGCAACTACGACTTATGCTTTACCAGTTGCAAATGGATCGATGTGGGGGAAGCAATGGATGTAAATTTCAGGCACGCATATATTCTTTTTCAACTTGATAAGAATACACGCAACAACAAGCACGTCTTAACTGTGGTCATTGATACGATTATAGGCTTGTCCACATATCCTATCGCCACAAACCAAACCAATTTCTTTTCGCTTGCCGGGGTTGCCATAACAGAACAAGAACCACCGTTCACGTCATACAGTTGACAAAGCCCACTAATGACATGCTAATGGTGAAAAGTCTGAGATATATAAAAAGCAAGTAGCATCCCTCAACTCCAAACTACTATGACTGGCCTACAAAAACTAGGTCTGAGTTAAGTATGGGTATGAAATGTTTAATAACCATTCTACATGACATTCTTCAAGATAACAAGATAATAATTGCCCAATTTGTGGGTTCCTGAAGAACACTTCTGTCCCCTATATCCAACTGGGTAACAGAAATATAATAAATTGAATGAATTTGAAGTAAAAACACACAGGAGGAATAAGAATGGATAGGGGGAAAGAAAACCATAGGGACATAGTAGTTATCACGAGATTATGGATACAATTATGTTTTCAAGTTTCTTCTGAGTGTTGGTCCGTCTTCCTGTATTTCCATCTCCAGAATGTCCCATTTGTTCAGATCATGGAGGCAAGGTCAATTTTCTCGATTCTACCATCCCACCAGTACAATATATCATATATATAAGAAACAACTATTATATCTGCATAACTTAATTCTCTTGGAACACTTCGATGAAAAATATTTGTAGGTTTCATGATATTGGCAAACAATTGTAGATGATGAAGGCTCGAAATACGCGTTAGTTCCGAGGATAGCCCAGATCTGACTTTGCTTAGCTCGCTTCCGCAGATGGATCTGTACGGAAAATGTTGCGCTGAGTGAAAGATCAAGTCAGAGCCTTTCCATGCCTTGGGTCAAATGTCATCAACATACGTACCGCAGCACAATACAACTGTTGTCAGCAGCTGACTTTCAATCACTTTACTTTGAACTAATCTCAAGATGTAAGGGGAGTCTTCGTCAACTTAAATTTCATGCACTCTCAGCACGAAAACTTCTAAATTGTGATAGAGTGCTAATAAATGCAAGAAGTCATGAAAAGAAGTTACTTCCTCCGATCCGCATTATAATTGCAACTTTGTCTACTTCTACACTGTTATTAGCTTTTCGGGGGGTAAAATTCATTAATGGAGACGAGGTGTTGATGCGGCGGTAAAATTTAATTTCAAGAAGTTGTGGGGGTAAAATAAAACACTCAAAAGTGGCAGAAATTATGGGGGTAGACCCGGAAAATCTCAGTTTCGATTAAGTATAAATCATAGTTGAGAACAACATCCGAAGTAAAGAAGTTACAGTATTTTTTACTACCTTCTTGAAACTACTTAAATGGATTGGACACTGTCTTATTCCTAATCAATCCATCCTATCCTACTAGAGGTGAAACCAATTAAAATCCAGGATCCTGAACTTTGAAATTCGGTCAAAGTGAGTATGATTTTCGGTAAATTTTGGTCCTTAGATTACTTACCAAAATGATAATAAGCAAAATAATTAAGAGGGAGGGGGCAAGCGAGAGTACTGAAATACATCTGCAGATCTCCCTAGCAAGACATCTAATGTGAATCATCCCTGCCAGTATTGGGGTTGGGTTTTGGTTAATACTCTTATATTTTTTCATGGACTAACCCCCATTCATCTTCCATTCAACTAACCTTAGACTAGCTAGATGGGCAGAAATACAACTCGAATATTAAAGAGAAATTACCTAAATATTCATGAACATGCCACTCTACCAGTGAGAATAAGAGCTTGAAATGTTGATATACCGTTTGAGTTGGTGAATATTGGATGCATGGATATTGTGGATAAGGTGATATGGGGTTTAGACCAATTAGATGTTCTCTCCTTTTGATCTTGATGTTGTGGGGACTTCCTCATGTCTTAGCTTTGCCACAACCACAAATCTCTCTACTTTGCTATTTCCTACATGGACCGTATCTTTACGTGCTCTAGTATTTCTTACTCTCTAGGTACAAGAAAGTCACGTTTTTCCGTTTCATAATACTCGCCGTGGATCAAAACATAGGTGTAAGAGAGAAGGTTAAATGCGCTAAACTGCTAATTGTTCAATGTGTTTTGAGATGTAAGAGACAATTAAAAGTGTCCATGTGCTTGGAAGCCAATTTTACGAAAGGAAAATAAAATATGTCAAAGTGATAATTGGATTTAAGTGGAGTGAGGTCTTATTTTCGCCAACTTATTTAAATAAGTTTCATTAAAAATAAGTGCAGTTCAGTAAAAATAAGTCATGTTCAATAAAGATAAGTTCAATCCTTAAGAAATTTGTTAGTGTTTCAGTAAAATTAAGTTCAATTCAGTAGAAATAAGTTCAATTCAACAAAATTCAATTGACGAGAACATGAGCAGATTGTATAATTAATAATAGGGTTTTTCTAAGATATTGAGTAAGTTGTTGTGTCATTTGATTCAATTTTTCATCTGTACATGTCTATTTGGATAGGTTGCCAATCAATCATATAATCATCATGTACATTAATTCGCATTATTGGGCTGATTTCATTTTATTTTTAAAATAATACTCGTATATATAGTTTTTTTTTTTGAAGAGCGTATATATAATTGTTTGATGATAGTTTAGTTTGAATGAATTAATTAGCTAATAATTCAGTGAAACATAATTGCTAGATGACTACAGTTGATCTAAAGCCTTAATTAGAAGCCTCACTTACTAGATTTGGTTGCTAAGTCTACTTCGTTAATTAAGGTTTGGAAATTGTTATGATACMTTTAACAATGTATGTTGAATATGAAACTATTAGATTCTTCCTTCACCATTTTGGGCATTTTCCTACCGACCTACCCAATTTAGCAAATTGTCAATCCATACATAAATACCTATGTAGTACTTAGAGGAATGCAGAGAATATATATCTTCCTCTATGGCAAAGTTTTTTTTAATCGATATNAATGATAAGGCAAGTGCAATGCGTTCGAAGCATTCAGTGACTGAGCAGCGTCGTAGGAGTAAGATTAATGAGAGGCAGGTTTCTTCCACTAACCTCTTATATCTAAATTTCTGTTATATTAATGCAATTATGCCCTGAATTTTCTGTTGTTTAATTTGAGCTCTCTAATTTATATATTTATTTTTGGATTTTTTTTTGTTTGTATTCTTTTGGTTGTTATTTGTCCAAAGAAATTAAGCGGAAGATCAAGTGATCAACACTACTCTCATACAGAATAGTCTAGAAGATGGAATTATTGCYTTTCATCTATTGGTTTYTGAGTATAAAGCTAYGTGTGTTGAGGTGGTAATGGTGTAAAATAMTTCATTGAATTGAAGTGATAGTGTTGCTTTTGGTCTATGTTGCGATAAATGTAGTSGTGGATTTCGCTAWGGGAGGATTGTGTATGAGGTTTTTAGTTATGTATTCATGCTTGCGTCTTGGAAATTATATGTGAGTTCATGACCGAATCTCTCATATGTAATCAGGCTTATAGTTCTTCAGTTTAAACCTTTCAAAAAGGTGCTTAATTGACTAGCATAGACCAGCGTTAGGGTGCAATCTCTTTATCTAAATAAACCTGAACTTACCCAAACTGTTCAACCCTTATTGGATTTATTTTGGAGTGTTGTAGTTAATACAAGGGGTTTTGAATATGATGGGACGATCTATATTTCAAAATTAACAAACCTACAAATCCTGAGTGATTGAAAAAAGTATGACCAAACCCAATCTTTTGGCTTTCTCAAACCCCTTTCTTAACTTAATACAGGAAAGGGAATGGATAAAAAGTGGAAGAGAGAAATTCAAATCTGTGTAACGGGCGTGTTTGATAGTATTGTGAGCTATAAATATTTCTATCTGAAAATTTTAAAGCTTTGTGATATTAGATGTTTGTTGAATTGAAAAATATTCATATGAATAATATWCATTTACTCTATGTTTGGATAACATAAATGGAAGGAAAGGGAGGGAGACAAGCTCCCTTGTTTGGATAATATGTTGAGGGAAGGAAGGGGAGGGAGAGGGAGGGATTTAGTTTCCCTCCTCCTTTAAWAAAGACAATCCGTTRAAAATCGGAGAGATTTGGAGGGAAAATGGAGCTCATCATTTCCTCCACTTTCCCTTCCCTCCCCTTCCTCCTATTTCCCTCCCCTCCCTTTCCTTAGCGTTAATGTAGAATTCAAAAAATAAAAAAATTGTTAGTTGCTTTAACTCGTTAGAAAAAGCAAAAAGTGTAAGTAAAATCGCTCTTTGACACTGAACAAGCCCTCTGTTTCTATGGCTTTGAAAGGGAAAGAGTTTCAGTTCTGGTTTTCTAGTTGTTGAACAACTGCTGTCATATTTRTTAATGAACWACATTTGTCATAATAAGAGCCTTGACAACCCCACAACCTCACTATAGTAGGTGTTGGAACGGCATGTAATATCAAAGGCATTATGTACGGATTCCTCAAGGGTAAATGCTTGTTTGATGGACTTGATGATTCCAGACTCTGGTATTGGTTTGTGTGTCTCAGGTCTACAAACATTGAACAAGTTGAAGGATAAGCAGAGTAAGGTCATAAACTGCTTGGCAGATCTTGCTGGAACTTATGGGAGCGATAGCAGCATGTAGTTTATGTCTAGAWTTTTTTTGCTGGTATTCTTTAATCTTTATTGCAGTCAAGAGTTCAACGTTTATGAGTTTGTGTGTGATAGATGGTGCAAGATTTTTGGTTGCATTCATCTAGGTGCTTTACTTGTAGGATTGCTCTGATTAGACTCATTAGAGTCTAATTCTTTGATTTCTGCATTGTAACTCTCGTACTNAAAGGGAATGGATAAAAAGTGGAAGAGAGAAATTCAAATCTGTGTAACGGGCGTGTTTGATAGTATTGTGAGCTATAAATATTTCTATCTGAAAATTTTAAAGCTTTGTGATATTAGATGTTTGTTGAATTGAAAAATATTCATATGAATAATATWCATTTACTCTATGTTTGGATAACATAAATGGAAGGAAAGGGAGGGAGACAAGCTCCCTTGTTTGGATAATATGTTGAGGGAAGGAAGGGGAGGGAGAGGGAGGGATTTAGTTTCCCTCCTCCTTTAAWAAAGACAATCCGTTRAAAATCGGAGAGATTTGGAGGGAAAATGGAGCTCATCATTTCCTCCACTTTCCCTTCCCTCCCCTTCCTCCTATTTCCCTCCCCTCCCTTTCCTTAGCGTTAATGTAGAATTCAAAAAATAAAAAAATTGTTAGTTGCTTTAACTCGTTAGAAAAAGCAAAAAGTGTAAGTAAAATCGCTCTTTGACACTGAACAAGCCCTCTGTTTCTATGGCTTTGAAAGGGAAAGAGTTTCAGTTCTGGTTTTCTAGTTGTTGAACAACTGCTGTCATATTTRTTAATGAACWACATTTGTCATAATAAGAGCCTTGACAACCCCACAACCTCACTATAGTAGGTGTTGGAACGGCATGTAATATCAAAGGCATTATGTACGGATTCCTCAAGGGTAAATGCTTGTTTGATGGACTTGATGATTCCAGACTCTGGTATTGGTTTGTGTGTCTCAGGTCTACAAACATTGAACAAGTTGAAGGATAAGCAGAGTAAGGTCATAAACTGCTTGGCAGATCTTGCTGGAACTTATGGGAGCGATAGCAGCATGTAGTTTATGTCTAGAWTTTTTTTGCTGGTATTCTTTAATCTTTATTGCAGTCAAGAGTTCAACGTTTATGAGTTTGTGTGTGATAGATGGTGCAAGATTTTTGGTTGCATTCATCTAGGTGCTTTACTTGTAGGATTGCTCTGATTAGACTCATTAGAGTCTAATTCTTTGATTTCTGCATTGTAACTCTCGTACTTGTGTATGGAGTAAAAAATMGTCAATATTCGTACAACTTGTGAAAATGATCAGAGATTCAGAGGTCCCTGTCTGGCATGGAATTTTGCTGTCTATCGCTCTATCTTTGACTTTTATTATCCATAATTATTTTATCTGACGAAACTTAGTTTGTRAGCAACTGTGACTTCGGTATTAAGCCCGTTACTTCACTAATATTGGCCATGTAATATTTTTTCCTTCAATTTTGGCACCATATAGTTAAATTACTGGCATYAAGTTGATTTTTACAARTCTTCTATTGTACCAAGTATGAGACTGGATTTCAATTGCGCTTACCTTGGTGTGTGGGTTTTGCTGATATTCTACTATTGTGCAATTGGTTTCAGGTGTTTTTAAAATATAGCTTGATGTTGTATTCCTAGTGTGCCACGATCATCGTGTTTTGACTTCTATGTGGCTGCATACTATTGTATTGAAGTTATGCTTACTGAGTTTGGTCGTTGTATGGAAAATTTAAGGAAAATGCTTAAATTTTGTACAGAGTATATGAATACTACACATCCTTTGCCATAGACTTTTACAATAAGACAAGCAAGAAACTAATTCATTTTGATCTCTCTATGCAGATTTCAGGTACTTAGAAATTTGATACCCCATGGTGATCAGAAGAGAGATACTGCATCTTTTCTCTTAGAGGTAGGACTTCAATAAATTCTGCCTTTTGTGATGTTTGAATTTACTCTAGCATTTTTGAACTTGACTCCTAATTTTTTAATTATTCTTTTACGATTGTAATTCAGGTAATAGAGTATGTTCAACTCTTGCAAGATAAAGTTCACAAGTARGAGGGTTCATATCAAGGATGGAGCACAGAGCCCACAAAATTAATGCCCTGGGTAGGTTWTAGTGTAGACTGTTTAGGTTTCATCCAATATTCTGGTTGCATTTGTTACCTAGAGGCTTTGTTACTTCATATCTGACATTAATGGGTGGATTATGTGTTTCTTCATTTACCAAGTCCTGTCTTTGGAGAAATCTCATTTCTACTTCATGTTTTATTTGGATATATATCTGAAAAAATATTGGTTTAGTTACAATTCGCAAAGTTCATGCATGCTGATTCTTGATGTTCTACATGTCTTATTGATTATCAGTAATCCACGTCAATTCTGCATTTATTTGTATAGAGTTATAGCAATTTGATGGCTGTCAAAGTATAGCATGTTTCCTTGATGATGCCTGAATATTACCTTGTGCCCTTATTGAAGTTTTTCAAACTTATCAGCATTAGGTTCATGCCTGAATCCTTGACATATGGTTTGTATATGTTTGTTCTGTGGAACAAGTTGAGCCCTTCACCTTGTAGTCTCTTGAAATATTATAAATTTCTTTTTCATGGGTTAAGTTCGTCAATTGTAATCTACCACGACAGGCACAGGAATGCTTAATGTTCTTGTTCATCATATGTAAATATTAAAGTAATAGATTAAATTTGTGCAATCCTTGCTTTTTAGCTATGGATTCTACTGTCTTGAAACAGAGACACAGTCACTGGCGAGTCCAGAATTATTCTTGGCATCCTCAAGCTTTAAAAAATTTGTCAGCCACCGCATCAACTTTTTCAGGGAATTTGATGATAGGACTCTCAGCCACAATGTCCTTGTGCTAAATGTGCAGACCCCAGTGGTTTTGGATTCTGGCCATGATGCACTAGTAGCTATGGAACAACAGTCAGAGTTGGTTCAGAAAAAGTAAGCACCTATGGCCACCACCTGTCCCAGTGCAAAGTCAACTGCTGGCCAAATTGATGGGATGAGTTCCCATCTTTTCTCAAAGACCAGTACCGATCGCACATCAGCCCCCTGTCCCATTTAGTTGTGATGATCAACAGGGGACATTTAGATTGAAGGTGGTACTATCAACATTTCAAGCTCTCTTATTCTCATGGGTAAGTGGCATGTCATGAATATTTAGTATTTTTTTAATATTCGGTTGATTTTGCAGTTTTGCTAGTCTATAGGTTAGTTGATATGGAGATTAATGGGTTAGTCCATGAAAAATAATTAGAGTATTAAACCCAAAACCCAACCCCAACTATGGATGGATGATTGCAGCATAGATGCATGCTGTAGTTCTGCAGAGTGTATTTAGTACTCCTCGCTTGCCCCCTCCCTCTAATTATTTGTTATTAACATTTTGGTAAGTAATCTAAGGACCCCAAATTTACCGAAATCTATCACTTGTGACCGAATTTCAAATTCAGGATCCTGATTTTAATTTGGTTTCACCTCTGAGTGAGAAGGATGGATGTGATTTAGAAATAAGACAGTGTCCAATCCATTTAAGTAGTTTCAAGAGGAGTAAAAAAATATTGTACTTTAGATTTGTTCTCTAACTTATTTATACTTAATCGAAACTGAGATTTTGCGGGTTACCCCCATAATTTGCCACTTTTCTGTTTTTTACCCCCACAACTTCTTTGAAATTAAATTTTACCGCCGCACAACACTGTCTCCATTAATGAAGTTGTACCCCCACGAAAAGCTAATTAACAGTGTAAAATAGACAAAGTTCAAATTAAATGGATCGGAGAAGTAGACTTTTTTCATGACTTCTTGCATTAATTAGCATCTTATCAGAATTTAGAAGTTTCATTTACGTGTGAAGTGCTGAATTTAAGTTGAGAGAAACTCCCCTAATCTCTGAGATATTAAAGTAAATGATGAAATGTCAGCTGCTGACAACAGTGTCTGTGCTTGGTACAGCGTTGTTGAATGACATTGACCAAGCACTGGAAAGCTGCTACTTGATCTTTCTCAGGCCAACATTTTCCGTACAGATCGATCTTGTGAAAGCGAGCTAAGCAAAGTCCAGATCCTGGCTATCTGAACTAAGGTATTTCGAGGCCTCATCATCTACAATTTGTTTGCCATATCATAACCTACTAAATATTTTCATACGAAGTGTTCAAAGAGAATTAAGTTATGCAAGTATAATAGTTTTCTTATATATATATATTCTGGTGAGGATGGTAGAATCGAGAAAATTGTGCTCCATGATCTGAAATGGACATGCTGGGATGGAAATACATGGAAAGAAACGGCACCAACCTCAGAAGAAACTGAGAAACATAATCTGATCCATTAATCTCGTGATAACTATATGTTCCCTATAGGTTTTCTTTCCCCCCAATATCCATTCTTATTCCTCCTGTTGTTTTCAACTCTCAGAATTCATCAATTTGTATATTATTTCTGTTACCAGTTGATATAGGGACAAATTGTTCTTCAGGCCCACAAATTGGGCAAGTTATATCTGTGTTATCTTGAAGAATTCATGTAGAATGTTTTAAAAACCATTTATACCCATAACTTAACTCAGACCGTTTTCTAGGCCGTCATAGTAGTTGGAGTTGAGGATGCTACTGCTTGTATATATCTCAGACTTTTCACCATTAGCATTCATTAGTGGGCTCTGTCAACTGCATAGACTTGAACGGTGGTTCTTGGGTATGTTATGAGACAGCGACAAAGAAAGTGGTTTGTTTGTGCGATAGATTGTGGACAAGCCTATAATCGCTAAATGTACCCAGTAAGACGTTGCTTGTGTTGCTGTATTTTATCAAGTTGTAAAAGAATATATGCTGCCTGAAATTTACCATCCATTGCTCCCGCCCACATCGTCCATTTGCAATGCTGTGCTCTCTCTCTGCTTAAAGTCTTTCGTCTCAATTCTCTCTTCCTGTTTCATTAACTATCCAGTCTCCACATTCTACCCAACTAGACCATTCGACCACTGTGTGTCACGATTCTGAATTTCGGTGACCAGTTATTGGAAGCACAACGGCAACAGAAAGATTTTGATCGGGCATGTCCAAAGTTCCAGTATGATGGAAAGCTAAAAACCGATTCAATTAGAAATCTAAGTGAAAGAAAGCGTGTTCGACAATATTGTGTTTAGTTTGTAAGTGTTAACCCAACAACTAGGATACTTCGATCATGTTGTTTCCATTGTCCTCGTGACAATTGGCAAGGTGATATCCGGATAACACAGCTAGAGCGCTGTTCGACCAGACCGCTTGCGAAGCATAATCTAGCCTTGACAGTCCTAGGACCTAGATGAAAGCCATGCTTTACAAAGCTATTGGAAAGTCTTACATTTGACAAATCCCCTTTATTTTGTAAAATTAAACAACGAGTAAGATAAATAGATGTTAATCTACATACTGTATTTAACAATCTGAATGTCTCAGATAAGAGAAAATACAGTCTGAAGCTAGACGATAAACAAAACTCGAACGCAATATCACATTATATCAGTCACATACAATGTCGCGATTGGAAATACATACATGAAATTACACATCGATAAACTGCTTGCCAGTAAACTAACCTCAATAGGCTAACACTTCTTACCAAGTGGACCTCATGTTTTGGCCAACACCCTGTCTTACCGGGTTAACCTTTCTCTGGGTAAACACCGTCTTTTCGGTGCAAATACTGCACTTCCCCGTTGGGGATAACACCCTGCACAAAATTGGCATACTTTTATTTGTACTTGACCTGAGTCTGTTCCGAGTGCCAATCACTGCTCTTTACGAGCCAACTTGAGCAAGTTTGGTCCCTCCCTCATGATTTGCTGCTCCTCCTGGTATGTGGCATCTCGAAGATTGCCTCCTTCAGGTGACTCCCATGTTATCACGTAGAAAACTCTCTACTTGCGCCTTCCTCAACAGTCCACCTGTTGTGATTGGATTCAGTTTTTGCAAATAATCTTAATGTTGAACATATAGATGTAGCCAACGATGCGTTTTGTTCACCTTATTAGACCCGAAACTATCCGAATGGAACTTATTAGAATTGAATTGAACTTATGTGAATCTGATCGACCCTAATTCAACCTTATTGTTGGGTGTTGTATGAGACTTGGATACACCCGAATTGAATCTTGTTTATATAACTTATCGCAATTTATTGACCGAAAACTTATTAGTAGGTTATTGTGAACGAACACTCCTAAATTATAAATATAGTACAAAGTGCTTTATTCTACTGTATTACTTTCACAACAAGCATAATCTAATAGCAAGAAGCTCGAGCAACTTGTATTCACTCTATATCTGATTAAACTTTTATCTCCACATTAAAAAAAGCAAACTCACTATTAAAGACCAGTCTAGTAGTATAGTTTGAAGAATTCATGTGACATATTTTTAGAATATATTCGCGTGCATATACAACAACTAAGTAAGTAAAGAACAACCGACCTACCTGGATCGCTACGCGGCGAAATGCGGGAGGTGTTAGTTCCAACTCAGGGGGTACCCCTTAGGAGCTCTCTGCTCGGTCTCAGCCGGTGCCGGCAGTTGCAGCCTCATTCCCTCAGCCGCGGCAGCCCGATCCACGTCGTGCAGAGAGGCGGCTTTGGAGGGAAAACACGGTGGTAGGCTGCTGAAGCGGCGTTGAAGGCGGTGATCCGCGCCGCTTTGCGGAGAGAAGAAGAGGGGAGCAGAGGTGGCTTTAGTTGCCATTGCCATGAGCAATATGATATGATGATAAGTTGTGTATTGTGATTATGGTATTGCACTCCGATGTCATTCGCCCTTTAGCTAGCACTTCAGATGCTGCCTCAGCGGGGAGTGTAGGAAAAGAGGGCCAAAGTGGTAGGGCTTGATATCTACGTTGTATTTGACTGTTGTTGACTAATGGAAATTGATGCATGGATATTGTGGATAGAGGGGTGATATGGGTTTAGACCATATAGATGTTCTCTCCTTTTATCTTGTATGTTGTGGGACTTTCTCAGTCTTAAGCTTAGCCACAACCACAAATACTCTCTAACTTCTGCTATTTCCTACATGGACCGTATCTTTACGCCTTCTAGTATTTCTTACTTCTAGTACAAAGGAAAAGTCACGTTTTTCGTTTCATAATACTCGCACGCCTGATCAAAACATAGTGTGTAAGAGGAGAAGGTTAAATCGTTAAACTGCATAACTTTGTTCAATTGTGATTTGACATGTTTAAGAAGACAATTAAATGTCCATGTGCTTGGAAAGCCAGTTTTACGAATAAGGAAAAATAATCATGTCCCAAAGCGATCATTTCGAGTTTAATGTGATGAGTGAGGTCTTATTTTCGTTCAACTTATTTTAAAAAGTTTCATTAAAAATAGTGTTAGTAGTAAAAAAATAATCCTGTTGAATAAAGATAAGTTCAATCCGTTAAAAATTTGTTAGTTTCAAGTGTAAAAATTAAGGTTCAATCAGTAGAAATGAAGTCTCACTTCAACAAAATTCAATTGACGAGAACATGAGCAGATGTTATAATTAATATAGGGTTTTTAACGATTATGGTTAATTTGTGTCATTTGATTCAATTTCATCTGTACATGTCATGGATAGGTTCCAATCATCATATTAATCATCACTGACATTAATTCGCCATTATTGGGCTGATTCTCTTCTATTTTCAAAATAATACTGTATATATTTTTTTTTTTTTCTTTTTTTTTTTGAAGACGTATAGTATAGTGTTTGATGTGTTAGTGTTGAAATGAATTAATTAGTAATAATTCAGTGAACACAACTTTGCTAGAGTGACTACAGATTATCTAAAGCCTAATTAGAACGCTCACTTATAGATTTGGTGCTAAGTTCTACTTCGTTAATTAAGTTCTGGAAATGTTTGATACGTTTAATCGAATGTATGTTGAATATGATACTATTGATTCTTCCTTCACCATTTTGAGCATTTTCCTACCGACCTACCAATTTAGCAAATGTGTTCAACCATACATACAATACCTATGTAGTACTTAGGAATGCAGAGAATAGATATCTCCTCTATGGCAAAGTTTTTTTTTAATCGATATTGCTAACATAGTGTCCCTAGCTTGTTAGTAAGCTGCAAATATCCTTTTCCTAAATTATTGATAAAATGTTGGAGTATGCTCAAATAACACCGTTAATCGTGTTTAACTAATGTTTGTTTCAATTTAACATTCCTTTTTACCTTATCTATTGCCCCTAGGCATTTGTTAGTTTGTCTTTTCTATATGAAGAGTACATTATCATCAATCAATCAATAAACCTAAATCCCATAGAGGGGATCTGGTTTAATATGAACCAAAATCATTACTCGTGTAAGTCATTCATGAATTATTTTCCTCCTCCATCCCGACGGATTCGAAAGCCATTCCATGTAAATCCATCTATTTCATAAAATATTTTTTTTTCAACTTCATTTCGACCAATTAATTTTTGTAGTCTCCTCTACCTCCTTTCGAAACCGCGTCATATCTCCTAATTCTTTTCCCTCTACCCCAAATTTTCTGTGTGTGGTATTATGGTTGTGGAACCAAACTTGACTTTTTTGACAATCGATAGAAATCATTCAGCTATAGACCTATTTTCGTATGTATATTTTGATTTCTGGCCTTAAAATTGTCTTCCAATTCATCTGTAAATGAAACTTTCGAAAAAATTCCGAAAAAATTTGCCAAAAATTTTTTTACATGGGTCTCATATGAATGTGCTTAATCTACATTAATTTTGGGGCCTAAAAAGAGTCCATATGGGACTTATTGAGTCTGACGAACGGGACAAACCGGACAAATGTTGGAACGCTCATAGGAGCAATTGCCAATATTTGGCCGAAACTCGGCGAGAGTCATCCCCCATCACCCTTATGGAGTTGAAGATATTATGGAAAAACTAACCCGAGTCTACTATATTGTTTTGGACAAAAAACGCGTATTAATACATTCACGAAAAAAGGACTTACGGACAATTTTCTCAAAAATTGCTGAAGATTTTAGCATGGGTTCATATGATCATATGATGAACCCACGAWAAATTTGGGGCCRAAAAGAGTCCATATGTCGGACTTTTGATTRCGCGAACGACAAGAAGACAAAAAATTGTTGTAACGCTCATATGAGGAACTACGCTCTGTATTTGGGGTTCTAAGTACGCGAACCAACGTTTATCAATTGGTGCGTAATTTATACGATAGTAGACAAAGACGTAGTGTCATCACCCATAACCCTTGGGCAATGTTTGGTTTCTTGTGTTGAGTTCTTTTTTATGCTATGGGTTGCCTCTAAGTTGTATTTCCACCTTGCATTCTTAACGGGGTTTTGGGTGAAATTTCGGACAAATTGAACCTGGTCACCGAGAGTCCGAGACGTCATTTTTTGGCCAAAAAACGTGGATTATACGTTACGAAAATGAGGCCCCCGAAAACATTTTGGAAAATTTACCGGAAATTTTACCTTGGGTTCAAACGATAATATAATGAACCAAGTCAAATTTTYGGCCAAATGATTCCATACYGGTGAATTTCGAGTACTTGAACGACAAACTCACAAAACGTCGAAACGCTCGTAAGAGGCACTACGCTCGGTATTTGGGATCGAAATTGTTGGAATAGTCATCTCTCATCACCCTCAAGGTGTGAGAGAAATTTTGGGTAAAATCGAGCCGAGTCACCGAGACGTCGTTTTTTGGCCGATAAACGTGGYTTATACATCACGAAAATGAGGTCKTRGGAATTTTTTTGGGGAAAAATCTCGAAAATTTTACATAGGTTCATATGATGATATGATGAACCCAACTCAAATTTGGGGCCCAAATGATTTCATACGGGGGATTTTTGAGTCCGCCAACGACAAACGGAAAAACAACAAAACGCTCGTAGAGGCACTACAATTGTATTACTGGACTGTAAACTCTGGAATTTTCATCCATCATCACTCTCAAATTGGGAGAAAATTCGGGGAAAATCGAGTCGGGTCATGATGTAGGGATTTATATCGGTTTTAGAGTCTTTTTATTATTATTTCCGTAGTTTTGAGTTAGTTTTGTCTTTTTTTGTGTCTTTTCCTCATTTCTTTCTCTAACCCTCTAACGGCCGCTTTTAGCGTTTTTGCACATTTTCTCTTTGTTTTGATCGGTTTGCAGGCACTCATTGGTGAGCATTGTTAGAGTTGCTTTGACACACTTTGATTGTTCGAGCTCGGGATTAGTGGTCGTGGCACCTTTGGTGAAATTTTGGAGCGTTTTGGGCACTTCGGATGTGTTAGGCTACTTCAATTGAGCATAACTTCCATCACACTTATAATTTGATGTGATTCCACTTGGAGGTGAAAGTACGATCTCAATAGCTTCGAACGACTGGTCATTATGCCTGATCCGATGTTAAATCGAAAAATTATGGCCGTTTCTTTTCCTGATCGCAGTCCAGTAGCGCCAGTGCGCCCGTAGCGGGCGTACTCTGCTCGGATTTGCTTTCTCGGCTTTACTATTCTTCTTTGTTTTTAACTTTTTTTTCTGGTTTTGGCTGGTTGTATTTCCATTTGTTGGGACTTGGGAGCCACACATCTTTCATTCTTGTACATACACTTTTGATTTAATTTTCTCTCTCCTAGTTTTGCTCTCAATTTCTTCATAGCTAGTTACTATTAACATACATCTTCTCCAAATTCTTTTGCATTTTGGAAGCTTTGTACTTGGAAATCTGCACCAACATTTTAAATATTCAAGCTCTAAGTAACTATCTCTATCTCTTGCACTCTTAAATTTCATTTTGGTTAAGTATTTCAATGAATTGCATTTTTTTGGGTTTTTATGAGTTTTCCTTATTTTAACTATACTTATTAGATCTTGTTGTTTAGCTTGTTAAATATGGGTGTTATTAATTTTTTAAGCTTGTGTGAGTAGTTTACTTGCTAGGGTGGGTGAAACCCTCATTTCACCATGTGACACCATGCTTGCTTGAGGTTTTCGTTGGTTTTGGCATGATTGTGTAGTTGTGGGCGTGCAATTGCTAATTGCCATGATGATCACCATGGTATTTACTAGGGACCTTAGACGAAGGAAGCAGAGTTGAACTCTTCGTGTACTCCTCCTAACTATTTAGATGAAGGACCCATAGAATAGGGGCCGGATTAAGGATGTTACTAGCTTCGCCCGAGCTTGGACCGAGCCATGAGAATAGGTCTTGGATTTGCAAGTGAGGTTCTCCTAAAGCTAGCTTGAGAGAGTGGTTAGGACTTTGAAAGTCTCCCCTTGTGGTTGAACCCGTGCTAGAAATGCTTCGTGTTGCGTTTGGTTTTACATGCTGTGTTTTGTGTGGCGAAACCCCAATCCTAGTGCCTTAATGTTGTAATTACTCTCATGTTAATAGTGTTCGTGACCACACTCTTAACTTTGTTCAAGGCTTAGCTTGTCCCTCCTCGATAATAGTCGGTGCTTAACACGTTTTTTTCCCGTGGGTTCGACCCTTGCTTGCCCTTGCTAGTAGCTTAGTGAACCGAGTTAGGTTTTATCTTGGTAGCCACAACGACAGGCTAAGTCACCAAGACGCGTTTTTGGGCAAAAATTGTGGATTTATCACGAAATGAAGGTCTCGGAAAAATTTCAATTATTATTTTTACCTTGGATTAATATGATCATTATGAAAACTCAAAGTCAAATTTGGGGCCAAAAGAGTCATTTGCTGGACTTTCGAGTCCGCGAAAAGAAAAAAGTGGCAAAAACGTCGAATTTCTCGTAGGGTTTTGGAAGAAAAAGTAGATTACCTTTAGTGACCCCGCTCGCTATTTAGGGCCCGAAAGTATTGTAATAGTCATTCCTCATCACCCTCAAAGGTATAAGGAGGAATTATGGGCAAAATTGAGTTGGGTCACCGAGGCGTCATCTTTTGGCCAAAAAACGATGAAATATGCATCACGAAATAATGATGTCTCCGAAAAAATTTCCAATTTTTTTTTACCATGGATTAATATGATCATATGACAAAACCAAATTCAAAAATGGAGCCCCAAAAAGTGTCCATTTGTTGGAATTTTCTAGTCCGGAAAGAAAAAAGCCGATAAAACGTCGAAACACTCGATGGGTTTAATGGAAGAAAAAAGAAGAATTCCCTTTGGTCACCCCGATCAGTATTTGGGGTCAAACTTTGAAATTGTCAATCCCTATATCATCCTCAGAGTTGGGGGAGAGTTCTGACAAAGATCGAGCCAGAGTCATCGAGACGTGGTTTTTGGCTGAAAACATGGACTAACACACAGAAGAGGGTTTTTAAAATAAAATTTCGGAAAAATTGCCAGTTTTCTTGCATGGTTCATATGTAATATCGAACCTAATGCAATTTGGGGCTCAAAAGAAGTCCAATACGGGAAAGTTTTAAAAATGACAAATCGACAAAACATAAAACACTCGTAAAAGAAGGCACTATGCTTGGTATTTCATCCGAAACTAGTGGAATAGTCATCCCTCATCGCCCTCAATTGGTTGAAGAAAATTAAGTAAAAATTGAGACGGAATTCTGAACGTCGTTTTTTGGCCGAAAGACGTCGATTATATTCAGAAAATTAGGTCATCGAAATGTTTTCAGAAAATTGCCGATTTTTTTATTTACGTTATTATTATGATCATATGATAACCAGTCAAATTTGAGGCCAAAAGAGTCATAAGTTGTACTTTCGAGACCTATGAAAAAAGCAACAAAAGTCGAAACACTCGTAGGAGGTATTACACTCAATATTTGGGTCCGAAATTGTTGAAATAGTCATCGCTCATCACCCTAAATGTGTGGGAGAAATTCTGGAAAAATCTAGACGGGTGCTTGAGACATTGTTTTTTGGTCGAAAAGCGGGGATTTTACATCACGTAATGAGGTTCTGAAAATTTTTGGAAATTGTCGAAAATTTACCATGGGTCCATATATTATGAATAACCCATGTAAAATTTGGGACCAAATGAGTTAATACGAGGGCTTTTGAGTCGTCGACAACGAAATCGACAAAACATAAACATTCGAAAGGAGGCACTACGCTTGTTATTGGGCAAACTTTTTAAATAATCATCGTCATCACCTCAAGGTGTAGGATAACTTTCGGGCAAAATCGAGTTGGGTCACTCAGACGTTGTTTTTTGGTCGCAAAACATGGATTATACATCACCGAAATGAGGCTTCCGGACAATTTCGGAAAAATTGCCGATTTTTTTTTACCATGGGTTCATATGATAATATGATGGTCCAGGAAAGATTTGAGGCCAAACAAGAGTCCATACGGGACTTTAAGTCCATCGAAGGAAAAAACGAAAATAGTCGAACGCGTCGTAAGGGTAGCACGTAAGTATTTGGGTCGAAACTGTCGGATAGTAATTTCTCATGACCTGTAAGGCGTGACAAAAATCTGGAAAAATCGACCGGGTCACCAGACATGGTTTGGCGAAAACATAGATTATACATCACCAGATAAGGTCTTTGGAAATTCTGGAAAAATTGCCGAATTTTAACTAGGTTCATATGATAATATCATGGGTCCGTCGAAGGAAAAACGAGTCCATACGGGCACTTTTGAGTCCGTCGTAGGAAAAACGAGAAACGTCGAAAGTCGTAGGAGGTAGCACGCTTATCGCTGTGCAAAATATTACGATTTCGATACGGTATATGTTTTATTTTTCCAAAAATTCAGAATTCCGATCCGTTTTTTTTAAATTTGGAAAAACCGACCGGATATCCGATTTTAAATTCGAAAACCGAACCGGATTCGGAATAATATTCATTGAATATCGAATTATTCGGATTCCGATTTATTTGGTGATTGGGCGTGATACTTGGATTACTAGCTCAAGTGAAGCCATTACTGCTACTTCATATTTTGGATTATACTTCGACATAATCTACTAATTCTACTTGTCACACATTCAGGTATCGTTGGTTAAACATAGGAAGTATAGTTACGGGAAATTTCAATACCCATGAAAATTAATTTCCTAGAAGTACTAAAATTTGTTGGTTTGAGGAAATTGTAATTCCTATGGAATCACATTTACCTAGGGGGGACTAGGTAAGTTATTTCCCCCATTTTGAGGAATTAGAAATTCTTAGGAAATTGAATTCCCATGTTATGTTAACCAAACAACTCCACATGCATTCATTTCCTAGGAAATTTAATTTCCCATGAAGTTTGATGTCAACCAAACAAGACCGAGTCTTCTGACATTCACATTAAAAATAATAAAATACATATTACTCATTCACATTATATCATTATTCATAAATCATATTTCTTTTTTTCTAACAAAAACAAAAAACCAAAAAGTCATAAAACGTCCAAACCCTAGCTTTCTCAGTTCTCACATTCACTGTTGCGTGACTTGCGTCGCTGTTTGGCCGTCCTCAACGCCGCCATCGCCATCATCACTCATCAACGCTACGTCGTCGCCGTATCTCTTCGTCTTCGCCGTCACCGACAAGTAGAAAATCGGTTTATGTAATTTTTATGAATTTTGGAATTTTTATGTATGAGTTTTTATGAATTTATGTTTTTTTGAATGAATGTGTTCTTCGTGTTTTCGTCTTTGTTTTATGAGTGATTTAATATGTATTTTTATGAATTTTATGAACTTGTGAAAATCTGTTCTTCGTCTTTGTCATTGAAGTTCATGAATTTTTATTCTGTTTTTTTTTTTTCGTTTTTATATGTAAGAATTAACAAGTTTGGTATTTTTTATTATTAATTTGTGTAGGTGTTTTTTTTCAATTTTTTCGGTTGAGCATTAGTTTGTATGTTTTATTTATTTTTTTTTATGTTTGACTTATCTTCAAAAAAAAAATCTGATTTTAAAATTTGTAGACTAATTATTGTTCTTTTTTTTTTGAAGTGTCATCAGCTTCAATGATAATGATGTATGGAGTAATTGAAGTTCATGACTTGAACAACCAAGATATAGAAAATGATAAATAAAATTCGTCGAGAAGAACCAAAAGTGCAGCCGAAGCGAAAAACTTGAGTTGAGAGTTTAGATATTGAACTTTTCTAGCCTTGCATGGCATATTATCGGTTTGTAGCCTTGTAATATGTAGTTTATTTATTTTATTAGATTGATTGGATGCAAGTCAATAGTCAAGTGTGTTTAAATCTCCACAATCGGATTCGGATAACCGGTTTTTCCGATCCAGTTTTTTTATATCCGGAAATCAGAAATCGGGTTTATTCGGATCAGGCCAAAAAAATAGATTTCCGAAATTCGGATCGGATATTTTCGGTATCCGGTTTTGAACAGCCCTAACGCTTAGTATTTGGGTCCAAAACCGTCGAAAAAGTAATTTCTCATGACCTTGAAGGCATGACAGAATCCTGGACAAAATCGAGAGCGGTCACCTAGACATAGCGCTGGAAAAACTGACACGACACGAAACACGACCTGAACTAACCTGAAATAAGCGGGTTAGGGTTGAGGTTTTTCAACCCGTTATGTATATGGGTCAACCTGAACACGACCTGAAATATAAACGGGTTAGTTTGGGTTTCAGATTATCAACCTGAAAATAACCCGACTAACCTGTTAGTAAACAGGTTAGGTTCAAGTCGGGTTCAACCTGATCCTAACCGCTTAACCTATATATTTATAATTCTTTTTGAACAAATAAACCTCAGGCGTGTTTTAATTTTTAGTGGGCTGACCCAACTTCATTTTTTACACAACATATATATGTTGAACCTAATTTACTCTTACCCTCTTACATTTCACCTAATTTTCTCACTCTCTCAGTCTTTGCCGTTTCTCACTCTTCAATCTTCATTTCATCAAAAATTCAAATTTGGCTTCCTTTCTCACCAAATCAATTTGCTTGTTCATCAACTTCATTAAGGTAATTACTTACTTTATATTTGTTTATTTGTTATAAATTATGTTAATCAACTTAGTTTCATGGCAACTCATTGATGTGCTTTTTTTAAAATCTTATTTTTTTTGTTTTTTGTCACTTCGCTTCCTGTTTATTTTTTTTTATTTACTTTGTTTGGAACTTTTAGATGTGAAGTCCAACTTGTGAATTCCAACTTTTAGATGGTGGATTGTTTGGAACTTTACATGTTGAATGAGTAGTTGTGAACTTGTGAATTAAAGTATATTGGCATATTTCAGGTCATATTTGCACTGTCTGAGAGCACACAACAGCTCTGAATATTTTCAGGTCATAGTATAGTGTAAGCAGGTTGAATTCATGTCATTTTGGACCCAATTAATGCTTGCTAACTTAAAATAGGTTACACGGGTTAGTTTCAGGTCAACCTGAACCGAAAAAAATCGGGTTAGGGTGAGAGTTTCGACCCATTTATTTAAACAGGTCGGGTTCAGGTAGGGGGTTTAACCCGTTTATATAAACGGGTCAACCTGAAATTAACCCAACCCGACCTGATTGCCAGTCTACCGAGACATGGTTTTTTGGCCGAAAACTATGGATTATACATCATCGAAATGAGGTCTCTGGACAATTTTCGAAAAATTGTCGAATTTTTTACTAGGGTTCATATGATAATATGATGAGTCAAGAAAGATTTAAGGCCCAAACGAGTCGATACGGGCGCTTTGAGTACGTCGAAGGAAAAATGAGAAAACGTCGAACAATCGTAGGAGGTAGGACGCTTAGTATTTGGGTCCGAAACTGCCGAAATAGAAATTTCTCATGACCTGGAAGGCATGACAGAAATCCTAGTCAAAATCGAGCCCGTCACGATTATGGTTTTTTGACCGAAAACCATGGATTTATACATCACCGAAATAAGGTCTCCGGACAATTTTCAGAAAAATTGCCGAAATTTCTACAATGGGTTCATATGATAATATGATGGGACCAGGGAAGATTTAAGGCCCAAACGAGTCCATACAGGGCACTTTGATCCGTCGAAGGAAAAACGAGAAAACGTCAAAACAGTCGTAGGAGGTAGCACGCTTAATATTTGGATCCGAAACTGTTGGAATAGTAATTTCTCATGACCTAGAAGGCGTTACAGAAATCCTGGACAAAATCGAGTCGGGTCACCGAGACATGGTTTTTTGGCCGAAAACCYCGGATTGTACATCACCGAAATCAGATCTCCGGACAATTTTTTAGACAAATTTCTGAAGTTTTTACCAAGGGTTCATATGATAATATGATGGGTCCAGGGAAGATTTGAGGCCCAAACGAGTCCATACGGGGCACTTTTGAGTCCGTCGGAGGAAAAAGAGAAATCGTCGAAACAGTCGTAGGAGGTAGCACACTTAGTATTTGGGTCCGAAATTGTCGGAATACTAATTTCTCCTGACCTGGAAAGCGTGACAGAAATCCTGGACAAAATCGAGACGGGTCATCGAGACATGATTTTTTGTCCGAAAACCCCGGATTATACATCACCGAAATGAGGTTTCCGGACAATTTTCGGAAAAATTGTCGAAACTTTTACCAAGGGTTCATTTGATAATATTATGGGTCTAGGGAAGATTTGAGGCCGAAACGAGTCCATACGGGGCACTTTTGAATCCATCGAAGGAAAAACGAGAAAACGTCGAAACAGTCGTAGGAGGTAGCACGCTTGTATTTGGGTCCGAAACCGCCGGAATAGTAATTTCTCATGACCTGGAAGGCGTGACAGAATTCTTGGAGAAAATCGAGCCGGGTTACCGAGACATGATTTTTTGGGCGAAAACCATGGATTATACATCATCGAAATGAGGTCTCCGAACAATTTTTCTGAAAAATTACCGAAATTTTTACCATGGGTTCATATGATAAAATTATGGGTCCAGAGAAGACTTGAGGCCTTAACGAGTCAATACGGGGCACTTTTGAGTCCGTTGAAAGAAAAGCGAGAAAACGTCGAAACAGTCGTTGGAGGTAGCACGCTTAGTATTTTGGTTCGGAATAGTAATTTCTCATGACCTGAAAGGCGTGACAGAAACCCTAAACAAAATCAAGTCGTGTCACCGAGCCATGAGTTTTTGGCCGAAAATCATGGATGAGGTCTCCGGGCAATTTTCGGAAAAATTGCCGAAATTTTTATCAGGGGTTTTGATGATAATATTATGGGTCCAGGGAATATTTGAGGCCCAAACGAGTTCATACGGGGAACTTTTGAGTTTGTTGAAGGAAAAACGAGAAAACGTTGAAACACTCGTAGGAGGTAGCACAGTTAGTATTTGGGTCCGAAACTGCCGGAATAGTAATTTCTCATGACCTGGAAGGCGTGACAGAAATCCTGGACAAAATCGAGCTGGGTCACCGAGACATGGATTTTTGGCCGAAAACCATGGATTATACATAGGGTTGAGCAAGACTGGGTACCCGACCATTTTTGGTGGAACCGGAACTGGAACTGTAACCGACCGGTTCCTGATAATTGGAACCAGTACCAGAACCGGTTACTTAGGCCAGTTAGTTTTTTTTTTTWAAAAAAAAAATAATAATAAATCCTAGCTAATTAGCAACCTCAGCGCAATAACAGTTTGTGTTTGCAGCACAATTATAACATTAAAACAATGTTGGATTTTGCTGTTGATTATTTATAACATTAAAACAATGTTGGATTATTTATAACATTAAAACATTACATAAAAAATCTACAAAATCAACACATATGCTAACATTAATTAATTAAAAAAAAGTCATATATGCGAAGTGCTTATGATTGATAGATCTACAATTAGAGAAAAGAGATGAGAGAGAATGAATGAGAGATGGTCGAATGAGAGAATGAGAGGCGATTAACTTAGTACAATTGTTTATATAATTTGGGCTTTTGGGCCTTAGCAAATGAGTTTTATTCAACTAAAAACTCATAACTAGTTGCCGAGTACCGGTTCTAAAATCGGTGGTGCCGAGTACCCATTACTAAAATCGGTACCTCAGGTACCCACTGGGTAACGGTTCCAAAATTTGCATATTTGGAACCGAAACCGATCACTACTGGTTCCTCATTTTTGGACCCGGAAGCGATATCGATCCAACTGGTTTCGGTTCTGGAACCGCCGGTTCCAAATCGGTTCTAGATTTCAGACCGGGTACCAAATGTTTTTGCTCATCCCTAATTATACATCACCGAAATGAGGTTTTCGGACAATTGTCGGAAAAATTGCCGAAGTTTTTTTACCAAGGGTTCATATGATAATATGATGGGTCTAGGGAAGCTTTGAGGTCCAAACGAGTCCATATGAGGCACTTTTGAGTCCGTCGAAGGAAAAAACGAGAAAACATCGAAACAGTCGTAGGAGGTAGCACGCTTAGTATTTGGATAATAAACTGTCGGAATAGTAATTTCTCCTGACCTGGAAAGCGTGACAGAAATCCTGGAGAAAATCGATCCCGGTCACCGAGACATGATTTTTTTTCCCGAAAACCATGGATTATACATCACCGAAGTGAGGTCTCGGACAATTGTCGGAAAAATTGCCGAAATTTTTACCAAGGGTTCATATGATAATATTATGGGTCCAGGGAAGATTTGAGGCCCAAARGAGTCCATATGGGGCACTTTTGAGTCCGTCGAAGGAAAAAATGAGAAAACGTCGAAACAGTCGTAGGAGGTAGCACGCTTAGTATTTGGGTCCAAAACTGTTGGAATAGTAATTTTTCATGACCTGGAAGGCGTTACAGAATTCTTGGACAAAATCAAGCCGAGTCACCGAGACATGATTTTTTTTCCCGAAAACCATGGATTATACATCACCGAAATGAGGTCTCCGGACAATTTTCTGAAAAATTGCCGAAGTTTTTACCAAGGGTTCATTTGATAATATAATGGGTTCAGGGAAGATTTGATGCCCAAACGAGTCCATATGGGGCACTTTTGAATCCGTCGAAGGAAAAACGTGAAAACGTCGAAACAATAGTAGGAGGTAGCACGCTTAGTATTTGGGTCCAAAACTGTTGGAATAGTAATTTCTCATGACCTGGAAGGCGTGACAGAAATCTTAGACAAAATCGAGTCGGGTCACCGAGACATGGTTTTTTTGCCAAAAACCATGGATACATCACGAAAATGAGGTATGCGGAAAATTTTCGAAAATTTTACCATAAATAAATGTGATCATATGTTGAACCCAATTCAAATTTGTGGCCCAAAAGAGTCCATATGTTGGTCTTTCGAGCCATGAAATAAAAAGTGACAAAATGTCGAAACACTTATAGGAGGCACCACGTTTGGTATTTGGGGGAAAAACTGTTGAAATAGTTATCTCTCATCACCATCAAGGTGTTGGAGAAATGTCGGGTAAAATCAGGCTGGGTAACCGAGACGTCGTTTTTTGGTTGAAAATGTGGATTATACATCATGAAGATGAGGTTTTCGGAAATTTGAGGCCCAAATGAGTCTATACGAGCCAGGGGACTTTTGAGTCCAAGAACGACAAATCGACTAAACGTCCAAACGCTCATAGGAGGAATTGCGCTTCGTTTTTGGGGCCGAATTTGTTGGAATAGTCATCCCTCAATACCCTTAAGGCATGGTAGACATTTCGAACAAAATCGAGATGGGTGACTAAGACGTCGTTTTTTGGTAAAAAAAAACATGGCCATACATCACGAAAATGAGGTTTACGAAAATTTGCGGAAAAATTGCCAGTTTTTTTTTCTCTTTTTTTACAATGGATTTATATGATATGATGAACCCAAGTCAAATTTGGGTCCCAAAAGAGTCCATTATGTTAAAACACACGTAAGAGGCACTACGCTCGGTATTTTGGGTCGAAATAGTTGGAATAGTCGTCTCTCATCACCCTCATGGCGTGGGAGAAATTTCAGGAAAAATCGTGACGTCGTTTTTTTGGCCGAAAATGTGGATTATACATCACAAAAATGAGGTCCCCGAGAAATTTTCGGAAAAACTGTCGAAAATTATACCGTGGATTAATATGATCATATGATGAACCCAAGTCAAATTTGAGGCCGAAAAGAGTCCATATGTTGAACTTATGAGTTTGCGAACGTCAAACAGAGAAAACTTCAAAATGATCGAAGGAGGCACTACACTTGGTATTTGAGGTCGAAAATGTTGGAATAGTCATTCGTCATTACCCTCAAGGTGTGTGATAAATTTCGGACAAAATCGAGTCGGGTCACCGAAACGTCATTTTTGGGTCGAAAAACGTGGATTAAACATCACGAGAATGAGTTCTCAAAATTATTGAAAAAATTGCCGAAAATTTTAACATGGATTAATATGATCATATCATGAACCCAAGTCAAATTTGTGGCCCAAAAGAGTCCATATGTTGGAATTTCGAGTCCGTGAAAGAAAAAGCGACAAAACGTGGAAACCCTCTTAGGAGGCTCTAAGCTCGGTATTTGGAGCCAAAACTGATGGAATAGTCATCCCTAATCACCTTCAAGTTGTGGAAGAAATTTTGGCTAAAACCGAGTCGGGTCATCGAGACGTCGCTTTTGGCCGATAAACGTGGATTATATATATACATCATGAATATGAGGTCTCCGGAAAATTTTCAAAAAAATTGCCGAAAATTATACCATGGATTAATATGATCATATGATGAGCCCAAATCAAATTTGGCTGAAAAGAGTCCATATGTTAACTTCTTAGTCTGTGAACGACAAATCGAAAAAATTTAAAAACGATCGTATAAGGCAATACGCTGGTAGTTGGGCTGATATTGTTGATAAGTCATCCATCATCACGCTCAGGTGGGGAAAATTTCGGGCAAATTTGAGTCGGGTCACTGAGACATTGTTTTTGGTCGAAAAACGTGGATTATACATCACGAAAATGAGTTCTCCGGAAATTTTTGGAAAAATTGCTGAAATTTAATCATGGATTAATATGATCATATGATGAACTCAAGTCAAATTTGTGCCAAAAGAGTCCATATGTTGGAATTTCGAGTCCGTGAAGAAAAAGCGACAAAACGTGAAAACACTCGTAGGAGATCTACCTTGGTATTTGGGCCGAAATCGTTGAAATAGTCATCCTTCATCACCTCAAGGTGTGTAAGAATTTTGGAAAATCGAGACGGTCATCGAGACATCGTTTTTTGGCCGAAAAACGTGGATATACATCACGAATATGGTTTCGAAAATTTTGGAAAAACTGCCGAAAATTATACCATGGATTAATATGATCATATGATGAATAAGTTAAATTTGGGGCTGAAAAAGTCCATATGTTGAACTTTTGAGTTTGCAAACGACAAACCGACAAACTTCAAAACCATTATTGGAGGCACTACGCTTGGTATTTGGGACCGAAACATTGGATAGTCATCCATCATTACCTCAAGGAGAGGGAGAATTCGGGCAAAATCGAGGTAGGTTCCACGAGACATCTTTTTAGCGATAAACGTGGATCATCACGATATGAAGTCATCGGAAATATTTCTGAAAAATTACCGAAAATTTTTACCACGGGTTTCTACAACAATATAATGATGCCTTGCAAAATTTGGGCCAAAACGAGGAGATTGGATGATACGGTTTCGAAGGCCGCAAGCCGAATTTTAGGAAAAAATCGACAAAATGTTGAAATGCCCGTGGAAGCACGACACTCGTATTTGGGGCCAAAACTTTTAAATAGTCATCCATCATTATCTCAAGATATTGGAGAGATTTATGGAAAACTGAGACGATCATTGAAACGGTTGAAAAACAAGTCGTTCACTTTTTTCGACCGTCCGAGACCCGGTCAGCGAATGACCCCAAATTTTGGGGTCGGTCCATGGGGTCAAGTCGAGTCACCATGAAAATTTCGCGACAAAACGACCCTGGAAGGCATGTATTCCAAAGAAACAACGCCCTCTATGTACGCGAGTTGTTGAAATATCGTTACCCCGCCGTTCTCGGGACCGACACTCCGAAATGTAGTGGGTTAGACAATTCAACTCATAGTATTTCCGGATTTTTGGGGTATTTATCCCAAATTTTCGAGCAATTGCGGTAAATTTCATGACTTCCGAGACACTTTTTCGGGAAAAGAGACATCAGATGAATTTCGGAAAAACTTCTAAAGTGTGCTCTCGTTATTTTTTTCGAATTTAATGCATTATTTTTTTTTATCCAATTCAAATGTTCAAATTTTGTACGGCTTAATTAAAGTTGGATGTCTCCTAGAGAAAAAGAAAAATTCATAAGTTTTGAAATTGTTTAAATTAAGAAAATAGTTGAAAATTTCAAAAACGTTTTTAATTAAAAATAATTATTTTGAAATTAAATCCTATTTTGTGAGCATTTTGAACTTGAAAAGGAATCTGACTTTGCGAATTGAGATCTGAGCATTTTGAGGCATATGTTCTATAATTGGACCAATGCATTGTGGTACTTAATATATATATATATATATATATATATATATATATATATATATATATATATATATATTATCAATGGCCTTAAGTAGGGGTCAAATGTAAGTATCTACACATGTTTTGTTAGTTTGGTCGTTGCCGCCTTTTGAAAATCATCATATGTCTTAGTTTTGGRCCCAAATTCTGCGTGGAACCATTATGTGGTTGTGGGAACTAACRGTAGACTTTTCGACTGTTTCGACATAAATTGGTTTGAAGACTTCATTTTRGTGATGAATTCGAGCTGGTTATTCACTCCTAGGGAAGGCCTCCGAAAGGGTCGTTATTCCCAGCTCCTCCCCCGATCYAAACACGACGACTCGCTCTCGTAGAGCAGGGAATTRGAACWGTCCATGGACAATTGATGGTTTCGAGATTGGGATCCTTGCACTCACCCCTAGAGCGAATRCATTTCCTGAAGTTACACATCCATTTTATTCACTTTTGTTGCTTACATTGTTCCATTAACCAAAGGTTGTTCACCTTGAAGACTTAATGTGGTATGAGTACWACCGAGCGTGATTGATACTCAGGCCCATAGKTTTTCAAGYGCCAACGCGGGGTGCACAAGACACCACGCAATGTGCGGTGCTCTTCTAGCCACTAGACCCTACATRTGGTTGAGCTYTTTCTTGGGTGGTCGTGGTTAGGCTAATAAACATAAAATATAACTCTTCCAAAGACTCTCGCCAACATCTTTGAACTCCCTGACGTTGTCATCAACCACCAAATCCCYATTTAGGAATTTTAACCCAATTTCCTTTCAAAGCTCGCGCAAAATGGATTTGTCGAACGGGCTTTCCTCGTCTCTTATGATCGACTTACCCATGTGCAAGTGTTGTTCACATGGAACGTTTCCCCTCTTCGGCCTTCAAAATTTTCATTTGAATATCTGCACCAACG
>SNQN01002188.1:9184-33991 GCA_008642245.1 Bassia scoparia | reverse complement strand
GTTTTTGCACGTATACAAGTATATATTGAGATCTTACAATTCTGTAGTTTATCTATACATATACATATATATTTCAAAAGAATTACAAGCTTCATGGTAAGAGTATWTGTGTAGTCAGTAGTATGTAGTGTCAATTAGTTACTCATCAAATGTATGCCATTGTTGTAAACATTCTTGAGGATTGCTATAAAAGTAGTCTTCTAGCTTTGGTTTTCCTGGAATATGCAGCCTTGCTTTTGGACTTCCCATTCTATCACTGTGAACGAACTTCACCCTATGCGAGAATTCATCCCAACTAAATGACCCCTTCTTGTACTCGTCGATTAACTTCACCAATGCCTTCCTGTTTAAGTTGATCGTCGTTCGATACCCCAAATACCTACAAACGTTCATTATGTTATATATTAGTCCAGTATATAAACAAGCCATTAGATAGTCCCGCTCGGGTAATTATTAGTACCTCTCGGGAAGATACTAAAGTAGTACCTCCCGTGACATTTTTGATAAATAAGCTGATCTTTAGTTAACATTAAGATCAGCTTATTTACCTAAAATGTCACAGGAGACACACTACTATGGTATCTCTCCAAGAATTACCTGAAAGTACTCGTCCCGCTCTTCTCTGTCTAAAGGACTAAAGGATTTCGACGTGACAAACTATATAATAAAGTGACTAATTAACAAGAACTATGGTGGCATAGTGCATATATATGTATACCTTCTATGGCCTTCAACAAGCATTGCCATGTTTCCGCCATAAGTAGCCACAAAGATATCACTCTCCAACGACACCATGTAATCAAGAGCAGCCATTTGCGACGAATGGTTCACAAATGGCGCAAGCTCTTGGTAATCTAGTAGGGTTTCCTTTTTCACCTGTCGTGTCATGCCACGTCATGTTGATTAAAAGCACACACTCTTAGGTAAAATTTGAAAAAATTTAACGGCGTTAAATCATCAGGTAATTCATAACTATATTTTACTAACCAAATTCGGAAAATTAGCAGTGAGAGATGCTAATCTCGTTTCACCGCCGTAAATGTCTCCYGCAGCAATGTAAACTTGAATGTTTGGATCAATTCCTAATGCTTTCAGAGTGAGGGAGGTTTCTTCAGGAGTTAATGGACATTGGCCTGAAWTCCTTTTCTTTGTTGCGTTTATTACCTTTTCTTTCCACCAAGGATATGCATATCTAACAATAACATACAATTACTACTTTAGCGACAACTAGATATACTCATCCATTAAATCGCTAAATATTACATCTGCATGTACGATATAGATGTGTTACATTTACTTCATTCGTAAGGCTAAAATTACGTTGCATGAGACAGTATTGCAGACAATAAAGTGTACGTCTCTTTAATTTGTTGCAACTTTTTTACTACCGGAAGAAATAATTTGAAGCACGTATATACCTCATTGTTGTTAATCCTCACTTGACCGAGCGTTACAACCTTCAGTACATCCTGAGAATGCTAACATGTCCATCTCATACCTCAATGTAGTACCAAAAACTGACCTTTTCTTTTCAAAATCTCCACAATTTCTCTTCCCCAGTTCTCTAAAGCAGGGTAAACCGAAGCGAATTCGTAGTTCCATCTACGACGAACCTGAATTATCTTGTACATCAATTGGCAAGTCCATTGTTTGCAGGAGCCGCGACTTTGCTGATTTGTTGAACGTGAACAACTTTGTAGTTTTTGATTCGAGGAACAACCTGTAAACAAGAACAAAAATTCCCCACTTAGCAAGTTGTTAGGACTGTGTTACGCAATTTTATATTGAATTCAGTTACTTATATTTTTAAAACGCCATCTAAACTCGTTTTATTCTAAACTTTGTCTTAAATTTCAGCTTAGGAAAGTAACATACATACAATGTTGTAATAGTACGAATGTTGACCAACTGATGGGAGGCATTGAGAAGAGTTTTCCATCTATCTTTTTCTTCATATTGGGGGGCAACTCTCTTAATATTCGCACTTTCATCTCTCAAAGAATTTATGAAGCTAGTGCACATCAAATATGTCATGAAATTCACTACAAACCACCAAAATAAAATTCATTAGAGTATTATTAACAAAATACATTTAAAACTCATACAGATAGAAGTAATAATAATAAAAACATGCAAGTTATACCGTAATCTGAGTACGTTCCCCAAAAATGTGATTCATTGTCCTAGTTCAGAGTACTATAAGTGTGACGTTTAAGTTCTTGCTATTGTTACCATGTCACAAATCTAAAAATGAAATAATAATGTTCGTCACATAATTATACATACATTCGCCATGATGTTATAGCAACAACTCAATTAAATATATTAATGATCAAGACGATATTAATAAGAAAAATGAAACCATATTACCCTCTCGATTTGATTTCAATCCTCCATTGGTTGAAACCATTAGATATCCGTTATTTGGTACAACTTTCCTGTAAATAGATATACATATAAGTTGAGTATATGCATTGATCAACTTAATTATTCAAGTGTTTAATACAAAATACTATATATTATTCCTCGTTAGTTTCGCTTGATTAATTTACAAAATGCAACAACATTTCTTAATTATATATCCTAAAAAAAGGATCTTGCTAACTTTCATGCCACGCATTAATTATGAGTAGTCCAATATAATAATCACATTAAGAATTAATTAACAAAGATAATCATCCTTTAAGCAAACAAATGGGAATATTTTTTCAACACTCAACAGTAAAATATAAGATGTTTCCTCTTAAAATGCTAAGTGGATTTTGCCTAATAATCAACTCGTTCAAAGTTGGGCTAATCTCACTTTTGCAGTAAGCTTTCACTACATACAAATGAACTTATTTAGTTTCATTTCCCTCACTTCATTTTTTCTTACCAAGCTAAGTATTAGAGAGGATTTACGCTTGCATAGTAGTGTCGTTGAAATTCGTCGACAGATTTTTTTGACATATTATGTATGCATTTGGATATCTATAATGGTAGATTCATCGCATCTGATTGTGTGATTAACTGTCTAAACTATACATGCTGTCTGTACACCTATCAAAAAATTATCTTGGAACATAGTTGATAAAATGAATAATGTTATGAATGTTTGACCATTTGTATATATAGTGTAAGTAATGATGGAAAAGAAAAAAATAAATAAAAATGCACTAGGTAGCTTCGCTTACAATATATAACCTCAGGGATATTTTGAGTACATCACCTATCATTAAGAACTGACAAGATAATGGAAAAGCATGGAAGATGATTTGTGGCAATTCAAGTGTCGATTTCAACGCGACTCAACTGCATGCAACAACCCCATATCAAAACACTCCATGGTCACGATTCGATGATCATCCACAATTTCATCTCGAAGGCCCACCCTACGCATACAGCTATTGAATCTTCTTCTCAACTGCTCATCTTCATTGCAGCTACAATCAAATGACGTAACCCGATGAGTTTCTCCTGAGCTTTGCATCATTCCATCTTCCATATAGCTATGAATCGACTCACTACCTCTCCCCTCCATAGTATCGTCGTGTATTTAGATTTACGCAGCTAACTGGTGATCGAGTTTGAAGTTTTTAATAATTTGAGAATGAATGAACAGAAGTAATAAGCAGAGAAAATTTACATGATTATTAGTGTAATAGCTAACCCATTAAAGGGGAAAAAATCGGTGTGACTACATGTTAAATAATTAAGACTTAGGGTGAAGCTTATTGCAATCTGACGTATAGATTATTAAGATTTACTTCCTTTAGCAACGGTCAATGTAAATTATAAGTCACAAATAATAAGCCAGTTCTCTATTTCCTTTTCATTACAATGTGGACTTGGTTCCCAATTAGTGGCATTTCAAAGTTGTTCTTATTGAGGTAATAATGTAATTTAGATGTTCATGCATGGTTCATCTTTGATTGTACGGGAGTAAATTAAAATGAGGACATGAGTATGTTTTGCTGATTTGTGTATTTTGGGAGAAACTTTTTCTGTTTGCTAGCGATCAACACCCATTGAGATATATTGGCTTGGTCTGATAGCGCGCCGCGCAGTCAGTGATTCTCTGGGAAGCCGTGTCATGTTCCGAGTTAATGACATGCCTGACTGGTGCCGTGCAGAGGGGTGTGAGGGATGCGTCAAATCTAATGAACACTAGCTACATTTCACATTAGTCTCACAGCGGTTTGTGTTGCGAGTGGGAGTATGAAGTATGAGTGTGTGTACTGTTAGTCAATCTTCGGATAGTTTATAGGAGTTGAATGGAGGGAAGAAAGGAATCCCCACCCCTAAAAACGTCCTAGGTCATATTCGACTAGGTCAAACCTTGTTTGATTTGTTGTTAAACACTATATACTATTTTAGGCTCTAATGTGTTGAATTATTGCACCATTATTCTATAGAGTAGACGAAAGTTAAAGAGTAAAAATGAAATGTCCAAATTTAATAAACGACTCAAATTGTTTAATTAGATAAAGTACGTCATTCGACCATCTTGTCGATTAATGTAAATATTTCATCTAGGACTCACTCTCCGTTACATAAATCACATCTCGGGCAAGACTATTACATATGCAAAGCGCATAGATAGTCAAATTTATATATATTGGTGTACCCAAACAACACAACAGAAACAAGTCAGTACTAAATTTTATGTAAAGGCACTACATTCGATTATGACGGTGCAAACCAATGTTCAAGTCATAGATTGTCTGGAGACACCACGTAGTGTGATTAGAAAGGTAATACTAATGTTATAGTTGAATAACCTCTTTATTGCATTTTATCATTGTAACGTTTGAATGATTAGTCTAACACACATTGTGCCGTAAAATTAACTGATGGGTTTTCAAATCGAAAAATAAGTTGCCATAGTAAGTCTTGGTTTTACTCTTATGCTGTTCATTTCAACCTAAGGTGAAACTGTTAAGTGGTTGTTTATTAGGTAATTAGTTCATGCTTATAAACAATATACTCTATCATGAGAAATTAATATCTATCTACTAGGTAGTCAAACGTTTGTACAAACTTCCACTCAATTGTAAAAAAAAAAACCATTCCATTAAAATTAAATTAGCAAAAGATTACTGGTCTATCGTCTACTATAAGAGGTAATAAATTGTTCATTGTGTTATTAGTTATGTTATCAAGTGTTTTATAGGCTCATACTTAAATGCACATTAAATTAATATAGATTAATCAACAATTAACGATAATATAGGAGAGTATCTTATGATCCTAAAATTTTACATTGATTCTGTAATCTCCATTCATCCATTGTCGGCAACAAGTTAGAAGAAAATAGCCAATCGAAAGTCGCCACAACATTAACCAGGCGCTGGGCAGTAGCTTGTAACTCATGATCAAAATATTAATTGCATATTAATCTTGTAAGACACACACTTGTTAGTATATAGTCACTATTCTGCATAATAACAAGCGAGAAAGCGCACGTAGTACACTCAAATCATATAGCAAAGGAGACAATAATATGCAAATACAGTCATGCATTGATTTCTCGATAAGTTAAGACCAAGCGACAGTTATTGCGCAGTTCAATGTAAGTTGCATGTATGAAGGAAACGCACAACCAGAAGATCAATCATACTGAAATTTACAAGTAATGACCATCCATTGACGGCATGAAGTTAGCGGTCTTTCGCCAGTATCCTGCTACAACTATGCAAAACTTCCTTCAACTGTACTACCTTGGCTCTATGCCTCAAGCATAATTCTGTCTGCTTAAGAACCAAATTGACACAACGTACCATATGTGATTTTTTTTTTTTTTTTGACATGCACTACCACTGGTAATACCAATCAATCAAACATCTTACATATGCACGGTAGTCTCATATTTCAACTTAGTTCCGATTATATCTTGTCTGAAGTTCCTTGGCAGTTGAAGGTAACAAGCACAAATGCTAAGCTACATTAGTTTGTTTCTAAAAGAATAATCAATTCGCGCTCCTAATATAATAAAAGCATAAATTTGATCACATAACCAACTATCATCAGCCATACCACATATAGACAAAAACTTTGATAGTGTAAGTGGTACAGATTTAGTGGAGACTAAACCCTACGAGTAAACTCCAAAAGCACGAGGTCACCACTCACCAAACCCAATCAATAGATGTATAAATCCACAATTAAGAGGGTAGGAAACACAATGTACACATGAAAATCTGTGACTTGCTTCAGACTCTTCTATCTAGTCTCGGTCACTTCATCTTCCTCTTTGCAACACTTCCTGATCCACGGCCACCTTTCTTTCTCTGATGTTGGCTTCCGCAGCACCTCCCTTGCCCCTACCAGTCTCTTTTTGCGTCTTTTTCCCGAACTTCCAGCACTTTCAATCTACTTGACTTGATACCTAAGACATCAATCATTCAGATATAGATGGATTTTTTTTTTTTTAGAAACTTTAAGCACGTACAGCATGCTTGGGGAAAAATACGATGACCTTTTGCATGGTACTCCGAGATCCAGCTTCAGATTTTTCACATCACCAAATACTCTCTGCCAGACATGAAATATCAGTTAATGTCACAACAGAAATACTAAGCTATAAATGCTTAAATGAAAAGGCCCGTCAGACTTTTATGTCTTTTACGATCCTATCATCCGCAAACATGTATTTTCTTCACAGTTTTTCATAATCACATAATGCACGGGGAGTTAGCATATTGGTAATTAAAGAAAACTACAAAAGAACTAGGCATGAGCTACCCAATTCCTCTGCATCTTCACGCATTCTCTTTCCCATTGTCTCATTAAATCATTTTCTACCAAGTCACAACAGTCCAGAATAGCCAATCTCTTCTTGGGCTTTTATCCAGGGAGAGTATCAGCTGTGTCCACACTAACGAGAATGCTACCTTCCTTATGCCTTGTTTAGGCAGCTTTTACTCGGTACTACCATCCAATGGGCTACGCGTCCAATCATGTGCACATTTTGGGAAGGCAAAAAAAGATAGTGAGAAATTTTAGATAAAGCAACCAGCATTAAACCGCATCAATTAAAAAAACTAGAGCACTGAATTTGACATCCATAAGTTTCATAGTCCCCATATTAATGAGTAGCATCCATAAATTCAACAACCTCTTTAACAGCTTCCTCCTGTAAAAGGCATCATTAAAAGTTAGTACAACTGCTTACTATAGACAGTTAAGCAGTTATACTGAACAATGCAAGTATGCAACACACCAAATAAAAATTGATCCTGACCTAGAGAACCGAAGTGTTCATTAACTTTAGAAAGAAGATAAGGAAATCAAGACGTAATTCCTCGCATACCATAACAGAAAAATGTGTAAGTAAGCGTCAGAAAATTGCTCATACCAAGAATTGCTCAATGCAATGTAGTAGCCTACTGTTGTAGTGGTGTTACTGTGCTACAATTCTAAAAATCAAAAAATTACATGATCAGTAACACTATCACTATTCACAAGGAAAAAACGCTTCCCAATAACAGCCACACTTCCCTTAGAAGCAATATAAATAAAAATAAATACAATGCATAGAGATTATTTATATTATCCATTCTACCTCTTTGAAGATAACAAAACAAGTTAATTGATGTTAGCATGACTTAAAGAAAAAAACAATCAACATGAGACAAGATGATAATAGAAATCTGCCACAATACAATAATTGAGAAAAGCAGTTATTAACAGTCTGAAAACCAATTAACAGTAGAGAAGACTACTAACACATCAAATGCATCAAAAATCAGATCACGGAAAAAATAACGCATCACCACCGCAAACTATCTACATAGTTCAATCAAATTAATTTGCAATAGTTATTAACCTCTTTTGCTATGCATTAAAGCATGTCATATAGATGATACAACCTGCATTGCTAGACAGTAAGCATAAAATTCTACAAAAGTCAGTGTAGCTAGCTGCTACACATGGAAATCTGAAAGGATATGGGGCTCATCGTTACCTCCTAATATGTCACACGACGCAGCATATGGACTTGGAGTCTCCAAGAGTCTCAAATCTTTCCATTGTTGATTCAAAGCACCCACAAATGTATTCACCCTGCAGTTAAATGCAACAAGTTCAGATAATCGCAAACCAAGTAACTCATGTAAAACAAAACAGCATTCTCAGCTGTTCCTGTCATCAAGACCAAGTCCATGACAAACCAACATGAATGCAGCCAATCAACTTTGATTAAAAATTAGGATGAAACAGCTTCCTTTATCTTTTTACTCAACTAAGAGCTGGATCAACCACATGGTGGCTAAATCTCTCACTCAACATAAAGATTACATTTCAACTTATACTATTGGTCTATTGTCACCCTAATGCTAATGTCTCATTTGGTACATGCATTGGCAGATCTGTCTGGTGGTCAGCTGACCAACCATTACTTAAACAAAAATGGAGTCAAAGAGAATGGGGAAAAAAAAACCTTGAACAGAGGCTAAAGTAGATAGTGAAAAAGCCTCTACTTTAGTGAACATATTTTACTTGAGTTTTGATACTTGATTTCATGCTTTACTTGCACAATTGATATGACAAGATTAAGTGGACGAATATAGATTTAAGAATAAGAATGTAATCATCAAGCCTATAATAATTTTTTGGGAAACTAGTGGTGGCCCTGTGTATTGGGAAACTCTATGAGGTCGTCTTGTTTATTTCTTCTACAATGTGACAAATATGGGTTTTTTTCTATCATGTTGAAATGAAACTACATGCAAATGAATTGCTCATAACACGCAAAACAAGGCGTTCTTGATCATTTATGACATTTTGACCAGATGAACTCAAAGCCAATCAAACCCACATTACCCTAATTGAGAAAGTTTTACTGTATGCAAAATAAGAGTTTTAGGCGCAAAACAAGGTGTTCGCGTCATATTTGACCTCAAACTACCACTACCTGTCAGTTGCATTTCTTGGTTTGCTCCATGGTTACAAATTGAAACTTGAACAAGATCTTTACTGGTCACATACTCACATTCGAGAAAAATCCAAACCTTAGGTTATGATGAGAATATCAAATAGTGACAAGGCAAACCTAGATCCCTAAAAAACACAGGCACACGAAGAATCCCAAAAAAAAAAATATAGTAACTATGGATATACTAAATTTCGAGTTTCTTTGCCATAAGATAAGGTTGAAAATTCTATGTGAAGATGCTTTATTAAAAAGAGAATTTGCCAAAAAAAAAACCCTCTCATAATGATATTTGTGAGTGAAACCCCATACAACAAAATTTTGTTCATAGAAACCCAAATACAAAAAAGGTTGGTTACAAGAAACTCGTAACAAAAACAAAGCCATAATTCGACTAAAATGTTTCTTTTGACATAGAATTCTTAATTTCGTATTTTTGGCTTTCACTTTGCAATTATTTTAAGGTGGTTTCTCCAAAAAAAAAAAAAATATTATAAAAGGTTTGTATCGACAAATTTTCCTTATTAAAATTGTTTCATTTTTGCTTCTGTTTTTATTTAGAAGTGGTGACTGCCACAGCAGTACGTCACTGCCCAGCCATTACTAAATTCCTAGTCCCCTAGATCTGCCACTGGGTACAAGTCTAAATGTCTACCCACAGGTGGCAATGGCATGCAAGCACATCAACATGATAAGAAGATCATTCAAAAAGYTGAATGTAGTTCCAAAAATAATAGTGGAGAARACATACCGGCATGTATATTTCCCTCTGTCCATGCATCAATGAGGCACTAAATGAAAGAAGAGAGAAAAAAGGGCAAAACATAWGTTAGAAAAAGAGTACTCATGGGACTAGAACAGGGAACAATTATTATGCTCAACCCAAAAAAAAAGATAATAGAATGCATACGGTATTATGCAAGAAGAAACACTGCTACTTTGGGAGAGTTGCCACTGCCGGTATCTTCTGATTTGTACATTGATAATATCTCCATCAGCAATTGATTCAGCAGCACGGGCCAGAGAGCTCATCCTTTTCATCCCATTATCATCTTTTCCCACAGAACTTGGCCGATAATTAACGTAATTTTCCTGCCATATGTTAACATTTAGAAAAGCCAAGAAATATAAARCAATTACTTGCACTAGGAAAAAATATWTTGGATAGTTCCTAACTTCCTACTATGGGTAATAAATCAAAAACCGACAACARGTTTGCAATCCATTGAACTACTTATTTCCAACACTCCCAGACAAATGCCAGTAACACTAAACATTTCAGAGTGCACAAAACCCTGTAAAATGAAAGAATTGAGCAGACCTGGATAAGTAGGGACCAAATCAAGATCACCATGCTCAAGTCAATCCGTTCATCCATCTCAATTTCCCAGCATTGAACAAACACTACAAAGATAAAGTCATATAAGCTCATTTGCAGCTTCATAAAAATAACAAATGCAAAATCACTCCATAGTCAACATCAAATCCTTAAAAATCTCGACTCTCTCCTGTTGTCACCCACCCCAAAAAAAACAGACACACAAACAAACAACAAACAAACAAAAAAGAAAATTAGTTAAAAAAAAAATGCCTCCTGTCATTATCATGGGGTTATACACTTCAACTCTCATATAGAAAGCAAGAAACCGTGAACAAAGAAGAGGATTGAGGCATAAACTTATCAACGAGTAATGGTGAAATATCTTCATTTAGCGTTGCTAGAAGGCGCTGTCTATATCGTCATATTTGATACAGATCGACACTCCTATATATGCAGCGGTTACAGCCATGCGATATCTCCATTCACTCTGCCAACTCTTCAAAGCAATCTACGCAAACAATTTAATCATATTAAAAGAGGAATAGGATTATAGATTTATGAAGATGAGAGGGGCGAGGGATTGGAGAACAGATATTCTTATGAAAAAAGACCTCATTCACTTGAAGCCCTTCTGATTAGCAATTTGTACAATCGCTTCGCCATCTGCAAAAGAAATTCAATAAGAATAATATGCTGCTCTTTCCTACAAGTTAAATGTATTAAATGCAACATGACAAGTGCTTCAGCATTCATTCAGTTCCCCTCCTCTTAAGTGGGTGATAAAACTTCTATGTTAAAAAGGTCTTATATCTGGGTATCTGGCTCTTCATAATCATCTTAGTACCCTCCTCTTCATCTTTCTCTAATCGATCATTTCTTCAGTTCTCTCTATCTCATCTTTCTTCTTCCAATAAGTTGCTTTGCCCTTTTCCAGGGGCGGACCTCAAGAAGGTACATGGGGGTTCACATGAACCCCTAAGTTGAAAAATAAAACAGGTTTTTTTATTTTCCTGAAAATTTTGTTTGCTTTAGCGGTCGCTAAATTGAACTCTGCGTCGCTAATTTGAACAGAGCACAATTAAAAAGTCGTAACTCTCTCGTTTCTTATCCAAATAAGCTTATGACAATGGAAAGCTCCTGAGAAGCTATACATTTCATTGAATCATCTCAAAAGAATTTGTAGATTGAGAATATTTCCATACAAAGTTAGCTATTTCATTATGCATCATTTAGTATGTGATTGCTTCAACGAATCTAAGAATTATACAACGATTTGTTAATTAGTAGTAGTATTGTTTATCTTAGTTTTTTAACATATTCTTTATTACTTATCTTGTTTCTATTTTACTTTGATTGATTTTTTTTATCTTGTTGTTACGATATCTGTAGTGTGTAATTTGGTGAAAATAAGCAATGATTTATTGTTGGACATTTAAGATTGATAATTGATTCGTGTTTTTATTAGGGATGTCATTTACATATCTGTTATGTGTTCTAATTTTTTTAAAAGAAAAATTTATTCGAGCGACAATCGATCATCCGACAATAATTCGAACCCCAAGGTTGAAATTCCATTCCTAGGTCCGCCACTGCCCTTTTCTTTCGTTTTTAATAACATCTTCTTAAGATCTCGTACTCTTGATCCATATTCTCCTGTCTTTTTGGAGTGGCTACTATACTATCTAATTAGCGTTTGGGCCGCTTTAGTGTATACATATTGTTTGCAGAGTGCGTTCTTCAATATCATAAGGAGTGGTTGAATCATCATCTTCAGTAATCCTCTTCGTGCAGGCTTAATACCCAAATTGAAATAGGTCTCTTTCCTACAGAGAGCTAGTTATTCCCAATTATGCCGAATTTATTATCAACTTTACCGAATCTTACACTAGGGTCGCCAACTGCTTTTCAAACCATTCAGGACTCACATGATCTTTCGGGGCCTGAACTTTGTTACACTATTCCATCTTGTGTATGTATCGGATTGGCTGCTAAAAAGATACCAACTTCAATCTCATCTTAAGAAAAGCTCCTCCATTCTTCAATCTCGACTGATACTTCCTCAGTTCTGTTAGAAAAGCTCTCTTTTTCCATTAAATCTTTGTGTTAACGCATACTATGAAATGGCAAATAAGTAAAAAACGTTTAGTATAAGCTACAAGTTCACTTGGGCTCTTGGTGCTTAAATGTCTGAAAACATTTCCATGGGCTCTTGGTGCTTAAATGTCTGAAAACATTTCCATCCATAGAATTTGGTTAAATCAAATTTTCCCTTGATCAGGAATCCCATATCAAGCATATCAAGTAGCATTGGCTCCAAGAGAATGGTTGGGAAATACTCAAGGGGATCTCAGCTCTCTGCCCCATGCAAATTAGTATCCCAGATTTTTTATTTTATTTTTATTTTTTTTGGTAAGGCAATTCTCCAAGACATCTTTGCAGGGTTTACAGAAGAAAGAGATGATAGGTATGTGAGTTTTACGTAAGAAAAAAGGAAAAGAGAGAGAATGTGTCAATATGTGTTAAAAGTAGTTACTAACTAGTAAGGGCTAACATATCTTTAAAAAGAAATAAAGTATGCAAAGGACTCTACAACTAAACTGAAAAGTAAATAGAGCAAAAAGAAACAGAGTAGCTGCTTACAAAAATCACGTAAAAAAAATAATCAAATAGCATCAAAACTCACTAAAGAGTCCCAAGCACATAATGCATGTATGCAAAATTTTCATAACAATGAAACTCATACCTGCTGCTTTGTGGGCTTCCGGAAGCTATATAGAGAACAATAGTTTACAAGACTTTTTAGCTTCTGACTGTAGCGGTCATTACATATGCAAATAATTGGGATTTTGGAGATCTTGATGCTAGCAATTAGGTCCGCAACCCCACCTCTATCACCCGCAGACATGCCATCAACCTCATCCATAATCAGAACAGTGTTGGGGAGATTTGACCTAGAATTCCAATTTCATTAAACAATAAGTGAATATGCATTAACATACATGTGTGTTATGATGATGAAGAAAGGTACAGAACCAACCTCTTCAGATCACCAAGGGGCTTATCTTTGAGGGACGTATTACTAATAAGCTCTTTTATAGAATTTGCAGTACTTCCATCAATTCCCTTGCCAATTTGAGAATTGGCCTTTCCACGATTATCACTAGCATTCACCTATAGGCATTACATAAACACAAAGGCATAAATATCCAACGATTACATTCAGAAAAATTTAACTGGTGGTGGTGGTGGTGGTGATACCTCGATTATCTCACACCCAAGCATTTTACTAACTAACTTTGCTGAAGTAGTTTTCCCTATGCCAGGAGGTCCATTCATCAAAATAGCCTTTTTATCAGGAGAACTGCTCTGCTTTTTCCCATCTTTGTTATGTAAAAATTTCACATTCCAATTTTTTAACCAATCATGAAGATTCTTGACCTGGAACAAGCAACAGCCTATTTGTCATTCTATAAATCCTTCAGAAGGATGGAGAATGTGGTGAACAATGAACCAGAAAAATAAACAAGGACATACCATGCTTTGATTGCCAACTATATCATTTGGATTTTTGGGCTTATATTTCTCTGTCCATGTCAAAGAAGCACCTTCCTTAGACACATCCTTTTTCTTAGCAGTCAATGAACTTGCAGAGGATTTCAAAGCTTTACTATTGGCAGAAAAGCTTCCCARGTCAGTTTCTGCAACAAATTTTCCAAAWACAAATATGAATAGAAAWTGTCAAATGAGTTTGCTTGATAACCAATGTACTCCCTCCGTTACGTTTTATTGGCAACACTTACCAAAAATGAGTGTTATATATTATTGGCAACACTCGATTACTTTCCATTTTGGTATATATTTTTATTGGTGAAATGACTTTAATACCTTCTTATACAATTACATAACTAATCATTCCTAATAATATATCCTTAATTAACCTAACCTGATTAATCAATTAATCACAACAACCATCACCACCTCACCCTGACAGCCCTAGCACCACCAATACGACCACCCTGTTTCGATCTCACTCACCACGCCACCAACATCATCACTCTCTTGTCGTCACTCTACCACTCCCTTCGCAATCTCGCACGCGATCTCAACAACTAACTTCGCAATCTCGCACTGCCACTCTTCAATCTTACTCGATCAATTCGCATCACCATGTTTTTCCCATAATACGGGTTCGATTGGTTCGTGGTTGGCTCGATTGAGTTCGTGTTGGCTTGATTAGTTTGTGGTTTGATTGATTTGTGGTTTGTTTTAGTTGGCAATTGGGGTTGTGATTGGGATTGGGTTTTGCGATTAGGGTTGGTGATCGACGGGGGTTGGTGGGGGAGTGCGGTGGGGGTTGGTGCGTCTGCAACTCATTAGGCTTGGGTGGCTGGTTGGTGTCTCCTTGATGAGGTGGTTGGTAGGTGTCTGTGGGGGTTGGTCGGGTGTCTCGTGTTGGGGTGGTTGGTTGGGGTGGTGATGCTTGTAATGATGTTGACTACTTAATTAAGCTTAATTGGCGTGTTTAACAAAAATTGTCTTGGGAAACACCCTCCAAGAGTTTCCAATAAACATAACGGAGGGTGTATACAAGACAAAACTGAAGATTTATGCCAAAGTACATGCAAACATTATGTATATAGTAGCAACATTTATGTTAACTCTCATGTTGTTTCAAGTTCCCATGATGGATACTAAATAAAGAATATAATAAATGTCTTTTCACAAATTTCTGATTCAAGTTTAGCAAAGAAAAGCCTTAATCTTATTAGCATTAATCAGATTCTTCTAGTTGACTATGGCGAGTCCTAACACGGAGATATGCTTCACAATTAACATTGCATTAATCAAGTTCTACGATGTATTTCCTTCTCAACATGAAGCTCCAGGTTGTGAAGCCTTTTAATATCCATTTATTGTGAAACATGCTAAAATAGAAAGTGTAAGATTTGAAAAGCAAATGGAGAAGCATATAAAACAGCCACAAAAAAAAAAAGAAAGAGAAGGGTCTTTTTCTCCCACATTTTAGCCCATTAAAGGTTCCTACAAGATTTTCTTTCACATGCCCTTACAAAATAGCCAATAGATGCTACAAAGACACAATGACATATAAATAATAGTATTTAGAAAGAAATATGAGAGTTGCAGGTAGCATATAACTGCAGATCAACAGAAATGCAAACTACAAGAAAATGAATACAAACTTGAGAGAGCAATGAGAATTTTAAGCGTACTTTTCACATCCACATTGCTCTGAAGGTCTTTGCAGATGATGGCGGCAGTGCTTTCAACCGGTTTTGAATTGCATTGAGCAGGTGCTTTTTTTGATTTGTTGGAAGCACTAACTTATCAAACAAAACCATCCTCCGTGAGAAAGGGTGTTCTACATGACAAAGTAAGCCTTTGGTGAGAAGACATGAAACAATTGAAAAGAAAGAATTAGCAAATGAGAAGTAGAATCGAACCCAATTCTTTGGCTTTTTCAGATTTTCGGTCCACCAATATCTTCATCAACATAAAAGAAAACTCTGTAAAGTATAGGTTCAGCAAAGTGCAAGAAAACTGTTGGAAGCAGAAGAGTGTAAACAAAAAATTAGACAGTAAGAGATCAGGGAAGAACCGTCTTCTTGCTGATAGAATCCGGTAACTCGGCCTCCATGTTCTCTTATCAGATCTTCAGCTTCTTCCCTCTCCAAATACAAAACAAATTTGGAGATTACGAAACTCTAATGCAAACATATCATCACTCCACACACAAACACACTACATGAAAAAACAAGTCATGAGTTAATAATTTTAAAAGAGGAACCTCTAACCAAAAAAATATACTTTAAAACAAAACCACAAAACACTATAGTCTATATAGACAATAAAAATCTTACCTATCAAGTGTCCGGATATCTACAAATGTCACCAGCTAAACAATCACGGCTCCTTCAGAACTTCCTGGTACGAATAATATGAAAAAGGACCAAACACTTAATGAACTGAATACAACAACTCTACTCTCTGTAGATAGATGTATTTGAGGAACACCAAGCTTAAAATACCTTTTCCCCTTTGTGAGGTGGATCTTTCCTCTCACCAAAGTTCATGAATCCGCCTCTCCCAGCCCCCCTTCCTCTTCCACTAGCAGGAGTTGCAGGTGCTGCTCCCCGACCACGACCCCTTCCAGCAGGTTTGATGGGAGTTGGAGTCTTCTTATCCTCATCCATTTRTTCATCACTTTCATCAGCATCCATGCTCTTCTTRGCAATGCCCCTTCCTGAACTTCCCTTTAATTTTTTGCTAGGAGTAGTATCAGCTGTGTTTTTCCTAGAGCTTATTGGAGCAAAGTCATCATCGTCATCTTCTTCCTCTACTTTGTGAACCTTCTTTGCAGGAGAAGGTTTGATATTTACACGAGAATCCTCATCTTCCTTTTCAATCTTTCTCTTGGCAGGCACCACAGCCTTTTGGGTCTCAACTTTKGACTTCTCTACTTCTTTTTTATCAAAATACTTGCTTGTTTTCCTTCTCGCAGCAACATCTTGATCTTTCTAACTCGCAAAAGTACCCATGTACACATACATTTAGTAGACACATCTTTTTTTATAATTCAATTATGAATCAACTGCAGTGGTTTCTTTTCACACCCTAAACTGTTTGGAAAACAACTTTCATACTGAAATAAAAATCAGGAATCATGCAACCCCGAAAATGTAGCAACAAAATTCCATGAGTCAACTCATAAAACTCATTTAGAAAGAGGAGTAACCCAAGAAAAACAAAAAACAAAGCAGTTAACCCTTGACTTCATTGTTTTGAAAAATCAACATAAATCAGCATACAAAGGTCTCAAATAGAATGTCAACAACTCAACACTCAAAAAACTATACAATCCTAGTATTTGTCAGAGGAGCATCAACAAGTACAATGCAGATGGAATATAGAATGACAATTTGGTCAACTAACCGCTTTCGGGGCTTCTGAAGTGGAAACAGAAGCTTTTTCGGGTGCCGGTTTCGTTGCAGCTGGCTCGGAAGCATTGCCATTTTTCTTGTCATGATGCTTCATGAACCATTTCCTAATATCTGACTGCTTAGAACAAATTAACAACTTTATGAAAATCCACAACAAATTATTGAAAAAGAAGAAGAAATTGCTACATTAAAATGCACTTTACTCACCATATCTGCAATTCAGATGAAACTCCTTCAAATTATCCAACCCAGTAAAATCTGACAAATCAAAAAACGGAACCCTAAAACATTTAATCAACAATGCAAAACCCCAAAATTAAGGGGTTATATTAAACCTAAAAACTCTAAAATTAAGACCACTGAAAAGAAAACTAAAAGGGGTTAATTTTGGGGTGATTAACKATTAATGGGTGCAAGAAAAGAATGAAAAATTAAGAAGATAAAAAAAATGAAAAACCCTAATTAAAAGAAGAAATAAGAAGAGAAGATGAAAAGAGAAAACCTGAGTGTCAGAAATTTTCCCGCTTCTGTAGTGCTAGGCGCCTTGTTTGTTGGCTTTTCATACACGACGATATTCGACACCAAAATGTTTATTTTTTAATACCACAACAACAATATTTCATAAATTGTAATTTCCCGTAATTTAAATAGGAAAATTGTCTAGGGTAACTCTTTCATTTTTTACTGATCAGTAATGAATTTTTTATTTTTTTATACAGTAATGAAGCCTAATTGATTACAATGTTTAATAACACATCAATACATCATGATAAACAATTCTTAAAGGTATCGACTCTATTTGACAATCATATTAATTAATATGATCATTTGACCGATTGTTTGTATCATTGTATGGCGATAGTTTTACAACTTACAAGTCATAAATTCATAATACTTTGTTGTGTCAATTTTAAAATGAACTATAAGCTCAATTATCTCATATAAGGTGCAATCTATCTATTATCAATTCTATAAGTCTAACTTCTAAGTGATGTGATATTGAAGGCATCGAGTGATTGATTGACTCATGCTCATAATTCTTTTTCGAATGTTGGTCAGACTTTATTTTAAACCAATTTAGACACATCCGACCGCCAAACTTTTTATAAAAGAAAGCAAGAATATGCCCTTAGTTTGGACCAAGCCTCATTATTCTTGTTTTGTGATAGCTAACTTCATCCATCTATATTATTAAACAAGTGTACTCATTTGTAATCACCCTAACAACTCACCATGTATCTTCTCTCCAAAATTCCTTCACTTTCATCACTTCCCTCCAAATGTAATTTTTTTTAAATAAAAAAAATGCAATAAATGTTGAGACATATTTTCTTTTTTTACAAAAAAAAAAACTACATAATAAATAAATTAATCTCTATTATATAACAAGGGGGACAATGGTTCCCTAGAAAATGTCTTATTCGCCCTTGTAAATATAAACTAACAATTTAAATCTCCTTAATTAATTCACCCCTATTATAAATTTTCAATCAAAGAGATTTTAAATTTACAAATAAACTAACTTAAAACCTAAAAATTATAGAAAAATATGATTAAAAAAAAAAACACAATTCATAAACAATACAATTCAAAGACGTGAAATATAAATTAACAGTTTTATCTTTTTTTATTTCTTTACAAGTTTCAAGCACGCATAGCGCACTAAAAACTAGGATATTCCCAAAGCCTTCAACACATTGCAACAAAAAAAGCTTTATCAAAGTCTATATGTTCATAATACTAAGTACGGAGTAGAAAGTATAGAAGTTTATATGTCTGAGATATTTAATTACAAATATAATTTTATATGATCAATGATCTATAGTTTTTTTTTTAAACTATCATGCTCATGACTACATGATTAGTGGGAGTTTACTTCCATATACACCCTTCCTACATTCAAGACTTCTCATGAATACATATTTACTATTATAAGAATTATGACAAACCTCTAATATTTTCAATAATAATAAGAGTTGTTTTCGGACCTTAAAAAAAATAAAACAAACATTATATAATCAATCTCTTAACTATTAGAATCCTTATATAAATATGTTACACTTTATTTAGAATTATTCAATGATCTATTTCTACGTGTATGCACGGGAAATCTATAGAATTCAATAAATTCCATTAGGATTAAGTTACGGAGTACTTCACTACTAAGAGGAAGGAATAACATATTAGCATAATTAAATAAACTTTGGAAATGACAATTCTTGCAAATCACATTGAATAATGGCCACCCCAAAGGTGGTTGGGCCAGCGGTGACCCTGATGAGGAGTTATGTTCATATGCATGCCTGCGATACTAGTATTCAACTGTTCAAACACCTCGCATGATATGATCATAAAAGGCTCTTTAAATACCCCCACAAATACAAAGGCGTTAGTTATCATAAACTGCAAAATTTACAATTAGATTTTCTAATACGTAGTACATTTGAAACATACAACCGACAAAATACCATGGAGTATTCAAATCAATTAGTCTGTACTCATGCAAGTAGTTACAACACTCAATCTTTAAACATCCCATGATTCCCATCCCTTCATGCTGGGGGTTGGAGCATGTTCTGAGCTTCCTTACTGTTGAAACTTTAGTCCTCATTCAAAACCAGTAAATCTTCTGGGATTCTTTTGAATTGAAGATTACTGTAAATGGAATAAAATAAGCTAAAACTCAAATGTCCTCCATTGATTTCACATGGCTTCATGATCTGAATTGAAATGCCCAATAGTTGCACATATTGTGCAGGGAAGTCCAGATTCCTTAATTCTGCTGGTCAACACAACGAGAAAATCAGCATACCTACAAAGTACAAAAACATCTAAAATCCTCACACAATGTGATCTACAATCAGCTTTCTGATTCGTGTTCTTGCATCCATATCATATATCTCTTCAAAGAGTCAGAACTTGTACCAAGGTCTACTTCACACTTACAGAGCACAATCGACACAAGTATTGCTGCAAAATGCTATCAACTCCCTACAAGAAAAAAGACACTAATCCGAACTCATAATTAATGCAAAAACAAACCAATTATTCATAATAGCCATTCCCAAATTATCCTCTTCTTATTATTATCATTAATAGGATAATTATTACTGAAAATACCATCTTTATATGCATGGCACTTTCCATAATAACTTTGAACAAGAATATAAGGTCATTAAAGCATTGATATTTTGAGTTCGAGAAATTTGTGATTCTCAAATAAATCAGGGCTACATCAGAAAATAATCCACAGTATAAGCAAATCGTAAAGTTGTAAAGATACTAATAATATCTTTGAATAAGATGCTAATGCATGCTGTTGAGCTTAGTTAAAATGCAAGGGTAAAATCTGCAGCAAAGTTTTTTACKAATAGGCAACCTCTTACATAGAGAAGTCTGGCTTCTTCACCAGCCACAAGCAACTCTCCTGAATACCCCCACTTCCAGAAGAGATTCCAACATGGAGGTATATAATGGTGAAAATTTATGGCCTCCACCATGAYCCTAATGTTTTGGAATATCAAGCAGACCCATGACCTTCATCAGAAATGCATACTCATATGCCTTTTCCTCAGACTGGCCATAGCGACCACCTTCACCGAAATGTCCGCCATTCATCTCAGTCTTCAAGATAACAGCACAAGAGCAGCCTGCACATGTCTTTTCTCGTACTTTAGCCACCCATTTCGCAGCTTCCCACACCCCAACCCTGAGTTTAACATAATATAATGTTCAACAAGGTCATTGACAGGCATGTTTTTGCTACGAGAAAATTTTCAAGAGTACAAAGCAGTGAAAGCACTCTACTTTTTATTACCCTTTTTAGGTGGTGGATTAGTGGGAGAAAAATCATGATTTAAGAAAGCAAGGTTACCTTGAGTCGTTGAATGCTGCTGTGACTAACATTGAAGGATAACAACGTCCCTGATTTACATTGTCGTAGGGAGAATATTCCATAATTCTTTTGAATTGGGTTTCTATCTTAGGATTCCCAAATTCATCATAGTCCAATATGGTTAAAGGCAAACTATCATCCAACAACGTGTTGCATATATCAAGGAACGGAACCTGAAAGGCAAAGAATTTGGTAAGTGRGATGCACTCTGTCACTCTGTCTCTCTCACTATCTCTAWCAGACAATATTTCAYCAAGATGACTATTCCACTATATAACCATCATCTATCTTGCTCGGGGAAAGGAAAACAGTGAATGACATAGAAGCATATTTAATAACATGACATCACTAAGCATGTTGAATATGTTTGTCGTTAACACAAATTATACGATTAGATATGCATGTTTCTAATTGACACTCATATGAAGGGGGCATATGATTGGCCTTCCTTATCAATCTGGAAGTCTGGACTATAACATAAAACTTCGCCTCACAAAGTCACTAAGCTAGGTGTATACTGTATATATAGACCTCTCTCGAAAAATATACACACAGCAAGATACATTATTTGCTTTGCAAGAAGCTTTCTTTTCTTTGACATAGTATTTAAAATAATTAAATGTAAACAAAGAAAGGAAACAAAATTTTGTAACAACAAAGAAGTGAATYCCGTTTACCTTTAATATCACAGCACAAAAGAGATCAGGATGAAAATTGACAGCTGCGCCCACAATTAGAGACCCAGCACTAGATCCAATGGCTGCAAGGCTACCTCTCTTAGCAAAGCCTTCGTCTACCAGATATTTACCACATGAAACAAGATCGTATACAGAATTTATTTTATTTTCTCCACTTCCCCATTGATGCCAGGAGGGATTAGTGCCACCTCCACCCCTGCTCATGATATAAAAAAAATATAGAATAAAATAACACTAGTCTTCATTTCTAAACATTAAACAAAAAAGAAAGAAAAATGTTATTGCCCAGGAACATGGCCAACCAAATGAAGAAGCTATATATTTAGTTATGAAACATAGATTTTATAGGAATTCAAATCTAATATACCCATTATCAAAGGAAAGGAAATTTTTCCTTAAACACATTATTAATCATGAATCAATTTTGATATCATAATTAAATGCTGTTAAAATGGACATTTATGCACAATTTACTACTAAGTATAATTTTTCATCTAAATTTTACCAATTGCTTTTTGAATATAAGTTAACATACTTATATATTAAAAGGAAAAGTTAATACTCAAACACATCCCTATATTCAACCCTTTCACCAATTAGTGCATTAAATGCGGCCACATATGGTGGCTTCAGCTTATGGATTTGGTACCTTTAATGTGATTTACAGTGCTAGCGTTTTCAAAGCAAAGTTGCAAGATTTCAATATGAAGTTTAGATTTTTAAATCCCGTCCGGTATTGTAGAATTGAAGAAAACATAAAAAATGTGAGGGAAGCTCTAAATACACTTTAATATCCTTCCGTGTTTTTGACTTAATTATTATCACCCTCTTCAGATGCAAACTATCCGCCTTAGTCCTTTACAAGATTTATATATAGAAAGATCAATAAAAACTTGTTCCCTATGAAAAATTACAAACTAGTTTGATAAATTAGACCTTCCTCCTTATCATTGGTTATTAATATCCAACCAATACCCAATGTACAGACTCCTATAACACTAAGTTCTTATCCTTGACAAAATTGAGAAAAACTTTTCTAAACAAGTTCATAAAAACATACTAGAATTTAATTTGGAATTGGAGAAAGAGTGTGGGGAAAAGTAGGATTTTTTCCCAACGTCAACCACCTACCACGACAATATATACTCTACTATCCACCACCTATATACCATAATATTACCAAACAACACATAACACTGCTTTCACACGAAGGATCACACTCAGTGCACCAAATCCATAGACGCTCCAAAGCCCTTTAGTATTCTCCAAATTTAGGTTAATTCTTTAAGCCGCACCCACTACTAACCACCACCCTACCCCAGCCCCAATCGACAACAAACTACGAACCACCACCATACCAAGCTGGCGCTATCGAACTATATTTTTATGCCACGCTATCTGCCATCCGCACTAGAGACCTACCCCCCACTACAAGAATTCCTTCGCACGCAGAGAACACCATTACTCATAAACCCAATAACATCTACCTCCTTATTCCGACTTTTAATAGTTCTTATTTCGGCGAATAACTTCAATTAAACCTGACTACACACCTAATAAAATTTACCACACTATCTATCTTTTCTCCTTTTCTTACGCACTCACTTGAAGATATGATATGAAATAGATCAAACTTTTTTTACATGTGAAAATTCGAAGTTCTCAAAGTAACATATGAATTTCTAATCCAAGAAATCACTATTTTTTGTCTCTTTTATTTCTATGCAATTGTAAATCTATTTAAGTGTCGTATGCAGATCGTTGTTGAGTAGGTAATTAAACAATAATTTCTCTATAGTGGGCAAATTTTATGCATATCAATCTTTATTTTTCTTTATCTTTTTGTTTCTCCGTCACATTAATCAAATCAATATGCGTATAGATAATCTTATTTCTTCTTGAAATGATTGAGTCTGTTTTTTCATATTCTAGGTATTATTGCTCTTTGCGTATCTGTAAAATTCGTGATAGAACAGAGATCATGAATTTTATTTGAAGGAAACATCATTTCTTCAACATTAATTACACCGTATGAAAAATTGTGTACGTATTGAGTGCAGAAACTAAAATTATTATGTAATATCTAAAACTCAATATTTTTAAATTAAATAATAATTAATGCATACGTATTACAAATAGGTATAATGTTTATAAGTATAAGAGATGATGAAGTTTATACTTGGAACCTTCTAATTTTCAATAGTAGTAATATGAAAAAGTCTTCTATAAAAAAAAAATCTTTTTATTCACATCTTTTACGTGCTGTGTTTATTGTATGATAAGTTCATTTATAATAATTTACATGCTATAGTCAATGCAGTTTTTTAAGACACAAAAAATAAAATCGTACGAAGTACATAGAAACATTTCCTCATAAGGGTTAAAATAATATTTCATGTAGATCCCAATAAATATTTAAAATGACCCTTAATATATTAAATGCATATCCATTATTTAACTTGTTTCGTTAAGCTTAGACAAACCAATCGAAAAATAGAAGAGGTTTTAATTTATTAGTCTCTGTGATTCATTAATAATCAATTCAGGTATTTGGTTTTGAAGGGACACCTTCTCCCCTTCCTATACTTAATGATGATGATATTATCATATCATTATGGACATATATGCAAGAAATACAACAATACATGATCTATTTCTCTTCGTTTCTTGACTATTTCTCCGAGCCTCTCTTATTCAAATAACCCGATACAAAATCCCAATTTTTTGTTCTCTTTCCACCTATGAGTCTTTACTATCTTCCTACTTTTTAGTTTGATCTCCTGTCACAATTTTGCGTTGTTTGGAGTCCTTTTTTATTCTACTGTTTTTGAATCTCTACTTATTTCGTATTCTTGTATCTTCCCCAATGTCTATTGCTACACGTGCGTTGCAGGAATCTATGCCTGTGTACTCGAATTTCTGATTAACACTTACTTATATATTCTAGCGGCTACAATATGGGTTAAGGATGGAGATTGTGTTCTGTCGTCTATTGCAATTCCGGATCCGATCTGGGTACTTTA